>OMNV01015342.1:3680-21226 GCA_900303265.1 Brotula barbata
ACCTATCTTATGGATACATGTTACAAGCCAGTATATGAAGGTAATGTGGGGTGGAGGGGCTTAGGGTGGTCGCCTAGCGATGGACGGGTTGCCGGTTCGATTCCCCGCTCCTCCATGTTGAAGGTCCCTGAACCCCAAATTGCTCCTGACAACCAAGTGGGCCTCGCATGGTTACCTTGGCTGCCGGTGTGTGAATGAGTGTATGAATGGGTGAATGTGAGAGAAATAAATGCTAAAGAAATTCAGTCCATTAATCATTAGTTGATTTTTCCAGGATTTCTCAATTCACTGACAATGAAGTGAGTTTGGAAAAGATGTCGTTGGCATGAAAATGTATGAAATAAAAGAACAATCTGCCATCCAAAAATGTAAAACGGAGGACAACTAAATCTATTGAAAGACGTTGATGTTCTGTTTTGTTCCGTGAGTCGTGCAGAAATGGGATTTACTGTATTTTTAAGTATTCTTTGGCGAAAACAGGAAGTGCTGATTGTGAATATTTAAATCTAAATGGTCACAGACGGTTGTGATGTCTGACTCCCAGGGCTCTTTTACACCTTTTTATTAAAATGCAAGCTCTGTATATCTGTATTCATGGATGAATTACTGAGTGTTCCATCTATAGGTCCTGGGCTCAGGGGGGCCCTGAACCAGAATCTAATGTGTGATGATGCTGTAAGATAAGTTCACATTTATTGTGGGAGTTTGGACCAGAGGTAGGGGGACGGTGAGATAGAAGGCCTGGGTTGTCCCATTATCTCCAGTTTTTCTGATAAATAATCTGGATTATGACGATTCGATCGATTGTCAGGACTTCTTTTGACCTCTTGCTGTAAAAATACTTGGAAATTTGGATTTTTTTTTTAAAAAGAAGAATTTTTGCATGCTAAAATTAAGATTTTCTGCATGCTCAGCTCTAATATAATCCTCTACATTTACATTACATAGAACCTTACTGACTGCACACGTCAGACGACATTTATAGCACAATATGTTCTGTATCTTACATTACCAAACGTTTTTCCTTGTCACATAACACACGGACACAGATTACATGAAAACCTGTAAATCTGGACCGGATTAAGAACACACACACCACAGCGATGTTTAGCTCATGAAAATGACCCCGATGATAAACAGAGCGTTAACTGGTCAAACCGACGGGGCTCGGGCTGCTAACCATAGAATATAAAATGGAATAGCAGGGGAGTCTCGCGTGTTGCGTTATGGAGTAATTTACACACGCACAAACTCCATCATTTCAACCCCAGGGTGATTGTGTGGTTTGTGACCTCGGTTTCACCGTCATACTACAGAGTGCTGCTTCAGTGAGAGCCAAATGGACGACCGCTGAGAAGATTGCAGGCTTGTCCCCAGACAGGCAATTTTCCCTACGTGGGATAATAGCAGTAAGTGCGGGGCGGTTAGATTTCGTTATACACTACACCTATTCGGAGGGCGGCGATTTGATTCCGCTGTCACGATCCAATACATCGCCTCATTGGTGTTGATTACATACGGCTCCTGGTTTTTGGCTTTTGCCATTTCAACTTCTGCGTCCCAATTTAAAGGTGGATTCCCTCTCCCAGCATCATTTACTCGTAGCGCTCGCTCGCTTTGTTATTTTACCACTCTGAAGGAGAGACACGGGTTTAATATTCACATAAGAGCCACTGTACACACCATATTTTGGTTGAACGGCTCCAAATGAATGTAGAACTGTACGAAGTGAGCCGTCACCTCTGCTGGTCAGTGGAGCAGCTCCATGGAGATGGCGTGGATGACATAGATTCTGGTCTTGTTCTCGCTTTCACAGATGCTTCATATTGGTTAATTTTTGCATTCGGAAACAAGTTTGAATATTCAAGCCAGACTGTGTAACTTCTTATACAAGTGTACAGATACTCGTGACTCAGATTTGAGAAAAACCCTCCAGCCCAAAGAGTACACACCTGTCAATCATGTCTCACGTTCTCAGGTGAGACAACACACAGAGGCAGAACTGGGGTGTGGCTACTGCACTGTCTACCTTGAGACCACGATGACGGGGAGGTGTCACCAGGTGTAGGGCAGAGGTGTTTCACCGGCGAGGCAGGAAACAGCGCCCTCTATTGGACGCACCGACTACTGACCGGGCGTGGCACAAAATATGGCTATTGATGAATGAGCTGCACTGATTAAACCAATAATACTAATAATAGATAATATATCTTCATGCAAATCACCTTATTGTACGACGGCGTACTATTCTTTATCCTTCAGCTGAAGGGAGGGTTGGACAGTTCTGAGAAATAAGGCATAAATCTATCTGGATGAGATGATAACGTTGGTACGCTTCATCTGAACTTTGATTCAAATTCTGTTACTCGATCTGGCAAAACATGTAGTCCAGGCGTTACAAAAAATTGGCAAATTTTTGTTTTTTTGGGCGGCCCTGTGGATCACCACCTGCATGCCACATGCTGCAGTGGTGCAGGTTCGATTCCGATTCGTGCCCTTTTCCTCAAAATTTTGCCCTTTTTTCTTGAGAATTTGCTATTTTATTATTTTGAAATCTGTCTTTTTTCCTCCTCCTGTCTTCAGTGTAAAAATTAATAAATAAAAATGATGACTAATACACAGTCGGATCATTTTATCTTTGTATGCACTTATGCTGAGATGTTTCATTGATGTCCATTGTGATCTGAAGGTCTCGTTCCGTCGTGTTCTGAGTCGTGGTCGGGCGTTACTTGCGTTAACGCGGAGGATCACGTGACTTTCTACATTTCCTGTTTCACCGTGCATTATGGCTGTCGTATACCCAAGAGGCTTAAACTCCAGTATGCACTAACAGCTTTATTAATTTTGAGCAGACTATAACAGGGAAGTGATGAATTTCTGTAAACAGCACAGTGGATGAAGACTCCCACAATAAATCTTCAATGTCATCTTTTATCTCTTTAAACAACACTTTAAACTGAAAGTCAGCAAAATGCAGCTCCCGGCTGTGCTGTTATCCAACATGGCTGTGTTCTCTCAGTCGGATCGTCTTTCTCATGAGACCTGCAGGCCCTGCGTCATTCACAAAAATTATTCAAATAGCTTCGACCTCAGTCTTCTTCACTGATGATGCTTTTTATAGCAGGCGGAGCAGCAGAGCTGGGCGGGGAGTGAGAAGGAGGAGGGAGGGAGTAAAGGAGGAGACAGGGATGATAGAAAGTACTCTCAGTCTCTTCTCCAACACTGTGGAAGTCACGGCGGCTCATCTATTCTTCAGCGTGCCAGAGACTGACGCACATCCACACACACACAGTCAACGTGTCTGCCTCACTCAGTGAAAGAATAAAAACATGCAGCGACTGTTGGATGGTCTGGAGTGTGTGATGATCCAGAAGTAGTCGATATTCATCCACCGTTGGCTGACATTTTTTCTCTCTCTCTGCTGACGATGACAGCAGCTTTGTTTATCTGCCTTTAGATGTTTTTTCACAGGATATCTTGAAAATCTATCACCAACTTTCAGTGAAATTTAGCAGAATCTGAGGTCACACGCTGAGAAACAAGTGATTCATTTTCAAGGTGGATCCACATCCAGGAATTTTGTTCACATAATATTGATTCATTAGCACAAGAAGATGGGGCTTTTTTTCCTGGAAAACAAGGAACTATTTTCTCACAAAATACTTCAATAAGAATATCTGAAAAAACTAAAATCTATACTCATTTCATTACATGTCTCATTTATTATATATAAACATATCATGTATGTATGTGTTGGTTTTAAATAATGTGACTGAACTCACATATTAACTATTTCTTTTGCATCTTTTACACTATTGATCAATACTGATTGATGCATCTGGTTTAAGGATTAGAACCAAAAGATCTGCACTTCATAAAAACTTCTGTTATAGAGTTTACATTTAAAAAAAATCAAAATAAAAGATTTTCAAGATTCTCAAGAAACTCCTCACCTCCTGTGAATTATACGGAATATGATTTTTGGAGGAAATCTTATACACATGCAAAGTGATCATTTACAAAAATAAATAAGCTTAGTTCTCTTTAATAATCTAAAAAAATAAATTATCTTGCTATTACAAAATCCATCTTATCAATCTACTTTTTTCCCCAACCCAACTGAAAATGATGGAAATGCACAATCGATAACAATTTACTCCATTTTAGAGTGACTACTTTCTACTTTTGTAAATTTTATGGAGCTTGTAGAGCTTGTTGTCTGTAACAGGAGAAAATATTTATTAGCTGTTTGGGTTTTTAGGTCAGAATGTTATTTTAACTAGACTCCTTTTTGTTTTGTTTGGCCTTGGCAGAGGTTCATTTTCTACCACGTGCCCCAGTTTTTGATGTGGGAATTAATTTTTTCCAATTATTATGCACATGAATGCCACATTTTACACCAAAACAAACTACAGCCTGTATACTCAGACAGCAGTGAACAGCATCTACTGTATATCATGGACATCTTTGTATCTATTCTTATGAAAGGTTACTGTTACCAAGGTGGTTCTAATCACGTTTCTTTTGATAATCTTCTGCAACCAGCATTAATCTTCAGTTGTTTTTCACATCATTATTACACCGTTTCTATAACCAGTTGGCGGACAAATATGTGCAGGAGTTGGTAAATCTTGAGTTTTAACATATTAGAAAATATTTTGCTGAATTTAGGCAGCAGGGTCGCCCACTCACATAGTTTAATCAGATCGGGTGCTGAGTATAAAGTTTAGATCGTGTGGTTTGCAAAATCATATACACCAGAACTTGCACACGCACACACAGACACACACACACACACAGCGAAATACAACACTGCATAATGCCGCATTAGATTGTTGAGATATCATCTTCTTACGTGCATTCATCTGCTAATAGAACGTTTAATTAAATTCCTATAGCAATAGAACTGTCTGAGATCATGTATCCGAACGCTCTCTGCCTATATGGACAGTCATCGGCACAACCGCTCCACGTCAAAGGGAGGGGCCTTCAAAAGTTATGGCATCATTTCATATTAGATTAAAACAGCATACAATTTTAGACACAGTTAGTTACTTGTGCCATTTAGTTTCCAAGGTAACAAGACGGGTATATTTAGAGTGTACTAAATTGAGACAGAAGAAAAAGGGAAAAAAAGTGTTGATAATCTTGATGGAGCAATTACAATTAGTCAAAGTCAAATAGTAAAGATCAAAACACCTCATCTGCTTACAGTTGAAGGTGAGAGAACGCTCGAGAACATAACAATCGCCCAGCTCATTCGCCACCACTTCTGACACTTGCGTCATCCAGCATTTAGTGGCATTACTGATTCATGCAGTTTAAATACTCTTCATCAGTGAGAAAAGAAAATCCTGGGTGGACCAGATACAAAATAAGATATAGGGAATATATTTGTACACTGTTAGATTCACTGGTGTGGAATCTGTGTGGTTGTGTGTAAAAGCAACGGGTATTAGCATCACATAAGCTCATACGTGAGTTAGTAGTTGATTTTTTTTTTTTTTATCATCTAATTAGGGAATTCTTTAGGAATACATCTCACCAAACGGATGCTGTGAAAAGATTGTAGCATATCAGGAACACACCTTCAGATTATGTTGACATGAGTGTTAGCATGTGTGCATGTATGACGTGGATTCAATACGAGCCGATTCCGTCTGAAGGTAGTGTGTTTTCACGTAAAATTACGGTGTGTGTGTGGTTTTCGATTTATTGTCTAAGCTTTCTGCGGTCAAGCTTTTTGTTTTGTATACAGGGAAAATTATAACTGAGCATTCTTTTCGTTCCTGTGTGTGAAACTGAACAGAACTAAGACGTAAATGCAACATTACAACAGTTTTTATCCCCGATTCTGACTAAAGCAAATCAAATCCAAAAATGCCTTTAAACCCTTGAAACATTGGTAAATGACTTCACTTCAAGGGATTTGGATGGACAATTTCACATTACAGGCCCATTAATAATTGAGTAGAAAAGTAATTAAAAACATTCATAATTGATTACATAATGATTACAAAATCTCAACATCTCCTACAGTAATACTTTTTTTTTTTTTAGCATTTTTGGGAGATTTTACCAGAATGCATCCTGATACACAGTATTTGGTACATTTGAAAATTCTGGGCTTCCTCATTACAATTTAATCAAATCGTGATGAAGATGGACCCACTGCTGGTTACCTCAGAGTTTAATTAGTTAAACCAGCTCTCATACATGGTTTTTTTCCATAGACTGCATTCCTTTAAGAGGTGCCGAGGTGATCAGTACGATTTATAAAAGGCCAGCAAGATCGGACTGAATTGCCTTTCACAACTAGAAATTCCCATTCTGGATAATAATATTATTAATCTTTTATATTTCATTTTCAGTGTAATCAGTTTAATCACTGCCGAGAATTTGAACAGTGGTTTGACTCTCCATGAGTCAGACGGTAAAAATATGAATGTTTTGTCATCCAGAATGCTTTAATGGCTGACATATACCGTTGAGTGTACAAAAAGACTTAAAGGCACCAAAGTATTCATCAATAACAGTAAAACACAATGGAAGCAGCTCCAGAAACGCCAACTTTGCCCTTTGGTTAATCTCAATTACACATTCAGTGTAAATGGTTACCATTGCTGACGGCCAGCACAAAGTGTCTGATGACAGAGGAGAGAATGTCTTCTTCGTCATAACTCCCGTCTGAGTGCTGCCCTCAGTTTAGCCGAGCGTCCTCGTGGGTTATCTTTGACGTCGTCTTTGTGCGGTGTGATCACTTTCCTTCGTAGAGGAAACCAATGAGGACTGGTCCTATCAGTTTTTTCCTGCTCCCCGTTTACCCTCCCCGTGCTGCGTTTCTTCTGGCTGAAGTGACACTGCTGCAGGTACGACATGTCGTCCCCCTGGAGGAAGCGTTTGACCAATCGGTCTTCTAGCGAATGAAAGGTGAGCACGCAGAGACGTCCTCCGGGTTTCAGCGCCGTCTGGGCGGCTCGCAGGCCTGCGTGTAGCTCGGTCAGCTCATCGTTCACAAAAATTCGCAGGGCCTGGAAGGTCTTGGTGGCCACGTGCGCCGGGCGGCGGAGTCGGTCTTTGCGGGCGTAGATGACAGCAGCGGGAAACGCCCCTAGAAACAAAGACAATACAAAGAAAGTGTATCGTTCAGCGATTAAATGAATAAATGGACCACAGGGAGCTAGATTTTGGTCCTGGTCTACATGTCATTGCTCTTGTGGTGGTATCATGGCGTCTCAGTCTTTCAGTCTTTGTTGGAGGCCAGGAATCTCTTGGTAATCTCTCTCATGCCCGAGTATTACACTCCAGTACTCAAATGACATCGGTCGTGATGAGTGAAGCCAACCTCGGACGCTAAACTTCACATTTTGCCTGCTCCGCCTCATCTTCTTCTGCCATCTCGCCTTGACCGTGACGTGATGTCATCATTAAAGTGTACAACTGGTGTTCTGTTTCTTAAGGCTCTCTAGTTTCCCTCTGACAGAACAGAGCAGTCAGACACAGCTGAACTAGTTCCCCATGAATGAATTTGTGCTTAATGGAGCAAAGATTTCCATGGATGCGGTGTCTTCAACCATCCCATGGCACCGGCAGATATCACTGACCCAGACATCCCTTACAGATGGCACTGCAAACAAATTCTTTACAGTTTGCCTGGCCAGATCTCAAACCCCGCATGTCCACCTGTTCCAGCTGGCTCAAATTAATGGTGCTGAACACTTTATAGCCATGCTGTAAACTGTGGAACAGGGTTGTTGACACAGAGCAAATAGCAGCCGGCTTCGATTAGGCTACCGTTGGTGGCTGCGCTAGCTGTCACTTGCAGGCCTACGGCGCACAAATTTCTATAGAATTCGTTCAGGATCGGAACTACCTGTAGCAAGTTCAACTCTTAGTCCAATATCCGGTATGAAGAATGGGTTGTATCAGCTGCCTTGGCCTCCCCATCAGGCCTCACGGTCTTAAGATTCTCCCAAACCTGAACAACTGGTGGCTAACACCCGAGCGATGCTGGCCACGGATCAGTTTGGAGAGTTCTTAGTGGTATGAATAAAGAGAAAACGAATCCCTGGCAACAAGATTCTTGGATTCCACTTTGATTCCGTTGCCATGATGGTATGACTCACTCCAAAGGGGGTGACCGAGTTTGCCTAAAGGACACTTCCGTCTCCCACAATGGGCAAATATTGTCCGAGCGATTTGTGTAAGTTTGTGGACGAGGAGACGTATTCCATATTGATCACGGTGCGTTGAGTCTCCGTGGTGTCAAATCTAACAAACATTTGAACACCGCTTAAATCGTAATCTTGTGCAAATATTTTGATTCTAATGACACCTGGAGACGACCATCTGCGTGCGGGTCATCGTTAACGGCGTCGTGTCTGTTAATGCGAGGATCCTGCAGAAGAAAAACGAGCCCTGACCATATCTGCAATGACATATTACAGACAAATGAGGACGAGAGGAGCAAATGTAAAGAGACGTGAGTCGGTAGAAGGTAGCAGTCAAAACGTGGAGCCCCAACCCGTGCTGCGTAAGACTAAACTCATCTTACGCCTTTACCGGAGAAAACAACAGGCTCATTCACAGTTCACATCAGACGGATTACAAATCTTGACCAAGTAACAACCGCATGTAAGACAAAAAGGCACGACAAAACGACAAAGAGCAATTAGTCACTTAGATGTACATAAAGAGAAAGTAGAATAAATAGAATTGAGTGGTGTGGCATTTTCTCCTCCTGCACTAAACAGCTCTAGGTGTGACTCACCCTGCAATCAATACAGTGCCTGCACAGAAAGGACCAGCCTTGGTCTGAGCCATGTGCTTCCTCTGTTAATTTATCATTTAACGGTGCTATAGGCAGAGCCATCCAGAAAAAAAAATAAGATATGGAGATGTGTCCATGATGCAAGAAGAGGAAAACTACGATGTTGATAAGATACCAAAAAGGATGAACCGAACGTCTTCCTGCGTTTTGCCTTCCCGTTATGCCTCGTTTGTAACTTTGATGTGGGCAGTAATCAAAGTAAAGCGTCAACAAAACCAAGAGTATAACAGGTGAGTGTAAATGAGTATTTGCACAGGAACGCAGCATGAAACAAACAAACAAAAAAATAAATAAAAAATAAAGCCCCAACCCTCATTGCCTGCAGTGCTCCGTTCTGATTAAGAGCTGTTTTGGTTAAATACATTTTTAATGTGCTCAATAATCCATACCGGTCTGACCAACCTACCCATCCAAACAACACTGAAGGCACTGCATCCAGAATGCTTATGCTTACGCAGAAGTGCACGACTGAAATGAAGGCGACACTGTCTGAAGTCATCACGTATGGTGTCGTTTTGTGGTGTAACACTTTGCTGTCCCTCCACTGAACACCTCCGCGTCAGCTGCTGTGTATCTTTCCTCAAGCACCAGTCATGAAGCGGAGTCATGAAAAATGTTGCACTGGAGAGATGGGGAGGGGAGGGAGGGGGGAGATTGCAAATTTTGTCTTTAGATGACACGGTATATACTCGATAGAGAGCTTTTGGGCTGGGTGGGGGACTGTTCTTGTCATGATGTGGGCCTTTAAGGCCCTTTGAGACACTGTATGTGATATTGGGATACACAAATAAACTTGACTTGACTACATTAAAGAGGTAAACAGCAAACAGGGGGGAAGACAGAAAACAAAAACAGGGGCGCAATCAGAAAAGCACGAAGACACAAGACTGAGAGGAAACTTAAGAGGGACGCTGGGAACTCAGGTTAGACGCTCAGACCATGAAACAGCCGCTGTGCTTGTCTTGCTGACGTTCGATCGTGCTCAGTCCCTGTCGTGAGCAGTCTCGTAATGTTCAAACGGCCTGATTTTGAATTGAGCTGTGTCGGTGGAGCAGGTTTACCTCTAATTTCAATAAAACAAATAAAAAAAGCGTACAGCATATTTTGTCCATTTGTGTTTTTGCTGCAGAGAAAATCTTTCATGAGCTGGAAATGTCCTTAATTTTGTGAATAATCGCGATGTCTGTTACGTGACAGCTCTTTATGGATCAAGAAATGCTGCATTCTATAAAATCAGAACTACTGAACACACTTTTGCACACTGTGACTGGAATTGATATTTGATTTATATCCCACTTCCCCCACAAACCCCCTTAATTTCACCTCTTACGGCTAAATTCTTCTAATCCCAACACCGCACCAAGGCCAAGCTTTAGGCGCCCCTGAACTTTGTTCAGTCGGGGCTTCTTGAATTGATTGGAATACGCGTTGCTGGTGCCTCGCTATGCTCTTCACAAAAGATCAAACAGCTGCACTTAATCACACCTGTTCTCCCCGTGACGCACACAGTGCTATGTGCAGTAACTATTGAAACGACATCTCACTCCTTCGGCAGCTGAATTCATGTGACGCACAGCTAAAAAACAATCAGCGGAGACAAACAATATACTCCCAGTTTTATGCATGACTGAATATGTGCGGGGGCGTGTGTGGGTGTTTGCACTTGTGTCAGGTGTGCGCGCGCGTGGCTATGAGTGGAGAGCAAGGAGACGCGTGGTGAAAAGGAGGAAAACAAAACTAAGGGAGAGAAGGGAAGAGCGTGACACACGGTTCGGTTTCAAGGCTCCAACCACGCCCTGTTTCCGTCACCACCACCACCAGCACCAGCGCCGGCTTTATTTTATCCCATTATTAATTGTTCTATCTCTCGCAGAGGCTCCCGCTAATAGGCAGGAGAGAGTAATGAGTGAGATCATAGTCCATGTAATTTTCTGAGACAAATATGTCCCACCGGGAGCAAGCTTTAATAACTCCACTTGTGTCCCCCCCCCACCCCTCCACCTTAAACAGCCTCCAGAATGCTGCAGGGAATTAATCTGAATAGTATCTAGGTACCTGCCACCACGCCGGCTAGCTGCTGTGTCCCGGTGATAGGGTTGACACGGCGTGCCTCCACAATAGCTGAAGCTATTTTCCTGGCGTTCCTTTCCTCGCCATATGCGGTGAGGATGGATGCAAGAGCCTGTTGATCGAGGGTATTCACAACGTCAGCGGCGCAGGGCACGTCGGGGTACCTACGCACAAAGAGGAGCCCAATTAAGCCGCTTGACGTCACGTTCCTTGCTGACAGTGGCGAATCCTGACAAGTCTGAGAGGCAGGTGAAAACCTTTGTGGATGACAGTTAGGAATAGAATGAGTGAGAGACAGGAAGGGAGAAAAGCCGGAGTTTGAAGTAAGCACATCAGCAGCAATAACAGTGAGTAGAAATAAATAGTAATTTCCTCAGCAGGAGGGTAAATTACCAGGATTTTCAAGAATCACTGAGACCGGTTTACCACTGCAGCACTGGGTCCCTGCGCTGTAAGGGATGTAGAGTTGGAATCTCAATTCAAATAAAAACGCTTTCTATTTTATGATCCGTTTCATATTATAACACCACCAAATTACAATTTCAATAAAACAGAAATCATTATTTATTCATGGATTGCACATAAAAAGAGAAGAAAAAAAATGTCGTGTGATGTCGTTGCTACGACGATACCAAATTAAATATAGTCATCAGGTCTTTATATTTAACGGTCATCCATCCTGTCAAATTCCAGATGATAATTCAGTCCCTACTTGGCATTTTCATTTTGAAGTCAATAAGCCTGCCAGTCAAACTGTGTATGCCGCGCTGTAGTTTAGAATGTCAAACTCAGGATTCCTTTACTTTTCTCTTACATTTTTACAAAGACATTACAGGCAAAAAAAAAAAAAAAAGGCTTCCTTCAAATGTTTTTTTTTCACCTTTCTGTATTGGCAGTGGCTGTTTTTAATTAGCTGCACCTTGACATTAATGCACTAATGAATATCAAAGCAGCAGTTATCATCTGGATTCACTTATTGGGCAGGCAGGCGACAAATCAAGCTGTCAGTCAATACGCGTACGAATAAGATGATTTACCTTTTAACGTAACAGACCTACTGTACTTTACGTTTACTAAACACAGGTGTACGCTACAGGGATCCTACCTGTCTCCGTCCATCCTCATATCCAGAGGCCCATCCTTGCTGAGGGAGAAGCCTCTCTCGGGCTGATCCATCTGCATGGAGGAGGCGCCTGCATCCAAGAGCGCGGCATCAACGCTGCCCGGCTTAATGTTCATGTCAAGCAGCAGGGCTTCAAGCTCGCTGAATCGGCCGAGCAACGGTTTCACACGACCGCTGGAGGAAGGCAGAGGAATATCATAAGAATGAGCCATATATTATTATCTTTTTACTTCATTACTACTATTATAGATCACATCTACTTTAGATTAAGACATTGTGAAGATGCCATAAAATTATACAATAAATGATCATATAAATCCTAAAATCCCATCCTTTATATTTTTGGCATCTAGATTTGGTCAGAAATGAATGTTTCTCAGACTTTAGATATATTGTACCAAACTATTTGTTCCTAATCTGAAATTAGGGCGACAACACCTATCTGAAATTGATTCCAAGATTATAGCATCAGTTTCTAAACAAAGGATATGGAGGCTTGGAGAACGAGGAGGACAAGAGGCTGTGGTCGAGGGTGAAGTCTGCTTTTCCTGCTTTGCTGTTTCTCTTAAATTCTTAATCTTTGTTTCCCTTGCTGTGCGAATTAACACTAGTGAAGACGTTTTTATTCATTTTTTATGAGTTAGTGTTGCCTAACATTTAGGCCATCTTAGAATGTGATCTCTGTGTACAGATACATGATCTGGATAATAACATCCAAACATGTCAGGCTTTGCATTTAGACCTTGCATAATTAACCTCATTTATCCGAGGGGTCCTGACACCAAGATTTATTGACAATTGGCTAATGGACGCTACAAACAGGATAAAGACAGATGACTGAGGGTTCTCTGGAATAAAGACCACGACCCAAACGGTCCACTGAGCAGCACAGACCAATAGGAAGCAATAACATTTAGGGGGGTAGTTACTGTCCTTACATAGATGAAATACAGGTAAACAACAAGTGTGTGATACTTAAGACGAGACTGCTAGAAAGCACTACAACTTAGGGGCTGCGTAGTGGCTCACCGGTTAAAGCGCGTACCACAAAATGCAGGGGTGCGGGTTTGATTCCGGCCTGTGCCATTTGCTGCTTGTCATCCCGCCCTGTCCTTCCTGTCTGTCTCTCTGTCCCTGTCATAGCAAGAAGCAGAAAATACCCAAAAAATGATTAAATGATTTCCCAAATAAAGGTAAGATTTTGCCGTGTAAATTAAGACACAGTGAAACCCTCTTCACCGTCAGATTTACGGCAGATAGTTCAGATTTATTACTGTGGGTCTCCTGAGCTAAGGACAGATTATATGTGATGCTTGAATGAGCTCAACCCCATCTGCTGTGCATATTTCTTTTTCTCAGTGACGAAGGTGGCTGCAGAACGCATTTAAATACAAGGTGTAAATGAGGGGGCCTGCTGAGCTAATCAATACTCGTCTTTACAGTCCATCCATCCCGGCGGTCCCAAATTCATGATCAAAATTCTCTCACAAAACTAAACTGATATTCTGGTGATAGACATGATTCAAATTTAGCAAATTTTAAGTCTACATTTTATGTTTTTTCCCACTGGGATCCGCAGTATTTGAATCAGCCCCAGCATGCTGTCGACATGAGATCCAGTCTAATGAGATTATTTAAATTTTGACATCTTCAAAACGAAGGAAATATTTCCTTGGAAGTCAAGGAATAAGCTAATGTAGCCTATTAAGATGCTTCCAAGTCTTTGACAGAGCAAGACGCTGTGCATTCAGCCACTTCCTCATGCACGAGTGGTGACATCCTCCAGCCACATTCATGCATTTTTCATGTGACCTTTGAACATGGTGTGAACAAAGATGATGGCAGAGGAGAGCAACAGGAGTGAGCGTCTATACATTAGGAGCAAAAGGTCTACGTAGCCTTTTTCCTTTTCCACCCTTGAGATCAAGATCCTGCTTGCCGTATCCGGGTGAAATTATGTCTCTTGTAAAATGATTGCTCCTGCTGTTCTAGACCGAACTAGACGAGACATGAGTCACAGAAATCCTACGTAAGCCTCCCCTTGTCTCTTATTTTACGAAATTCTAAAATGATTACTTTAATGTACATCACTACAGAGACTCTACCTTCCCAGAGGTTCACTAGGGGAAGATAAATTGGCAGATCCTATATTTCTACACCCACTGACGATAGACAATGTGGCAATGGGAGCACCTCTCCCACATTGCTAGGGTGTTCCTTTAGCTTCCTTTTGTTATTCACTATCTTGCACAGTCATTTATTTGCTGAAAAATCTATAGTAAATGCTTTCTTGTACTCCCCCATCACCTGCGCAATGCCTTTTTATTGCTTCTTCCTAAGTAGCACTGTGCAAATTGTGCACTTGGGTTGCACCATATGGAGAAAAACTGTGATGTAGTACGATAATGTGTTGGATGATGTGAAAACAATATGTGATGTGATAAATCCAAGATTAAGATGAGCTATTTCAAAGCATTTTCAGATATACATGCTGCAAATGTAGAGCATCAATTCAGACTGGTTACGGTGCAAACTGTAATATTATACTGAATATTACTATGATACTCAGCTGCCAGTACAATATTTTTTGGGATTTTTTTTCTTTTTTCAGTGATGCAATTTTCTAAGTACTGCAATTACACTACAGCTAAATGTTGGCTGATTTGAAGCTCCCTGTGTGTGTTGTCTCAAAGTATTGGACTGTTATCTTAGCTCTTTGGAATTGTAAGATAAAAATCAAATATTTTCCTGTGACCGAGCTCTCATATTAAGTTGGGCATTTCTGTTGTAAAATCTGGATAGCCCTGGATAGACTTCACTGATAAACTGAGCGGCTGCTGTATGGTGCTCATGTTGATTCTGCTGCTGTTTCGTTCCATCAACAAAATCTGTCCAAGGCCAACTAGACATAAAACGTAACTACCAAAATGATCAGATTTTTGGGGTTTTTTGGGTTTAACTAAATGTCGATTTTTCATCTGCTCCAACAATCATCAAATAATTTGTCTCAATAGTCTTACTATGCTTATCATCCTGTTCCCATCAAAGAAAAATCCTCCACCAAACATTGTTTTTCCAAGTACTCTGAATAAGGCCAGCAGAATCCCAAAAAAAAACAACCCAATAATCTTACACTAGGAGCATGTGAGCGATTTACTCAAGCATGTCAATTTTATAATCAAAGTAAGTCTAAAAAATCATTTGGCCACTCTTTAACGCTCTGTAACACATCATGTGTATTTTACGAATTGGTTACCATCTGTAAAATGGTCTGCTTCCTCCACTGGGGAGGTACATGACCAGTAACACCAAATGCATACACAAAATCTGGAATAAAAAAATAAGTATATATACATTTATTTTGCATATATTCAAATTTAACAAAGAACTTTTCCAGCACGATGTCTCAGGTCTCCACTACACTCGAGACGTAACAGAGACAAACAGTGTTGCACCAAAATAAGAATCCATTTAAATATGATTACCTTATTTTATTTAGCTAACACTAAACAGGTTCATTCATACTGTACATACACATCCATGCAGGATTTATACATTAACCTGCTTCTGATACACATTTAAGACGATCTTAATGATGCTATACTGACAACAGAACTGATCAACTCCGCCCCTAGGTTGTGTCACCCTGATCTACGATGCTCCCTTCACCAGACCCAAAAACTGGGATGAGATGTTGGTACTGTGCGAAGTGTTGGCAGAGGATGACTGCAGTGAACGAGAGAGGAGGCAGAGCAGTGCTAACTAGAAAGCAGTGTCGGGAGCGTTCCGGTAAATGTTAAACAAACTGTGTGGTGTTATGTGATTTCTGAATTCCTGATTTCATTAGTCTTGGGAAATTTAAACATTGGAGGATGACCGTAACTCTGTGTTGTTGGAGAGGAGACATATTTTTGCGGTGCGGTCAGCAGCAGCAGTCGAATGTTTAGGTTCAGACTGAGTGGGACTGAATAGTTTTATTTGAAGACAGCAATGGGAGGAATTTGTGTGAAGTCTGCGGCATGAGATAGAGTTCTCAGCCCTTCCGAGCTAATGGAGCACAGTATTCTGATAAATAAGGGATTGGTTTTTGCCCCTGATTAAATTAATAACAATATATTTAATTTTGTTTGTACCAGCCTGCTGTGTTTGAAGTGTCACCACTGAACGCTGCGATCACAACAGCATTTTCATCTAAAAAGACAAAATTACACAATTGCTTCTTTGAGCACATTCACACACTGACCACTGCTGCGTGCACCTTTCCAGATTTTATGTTTTTCTGAGGAAGCTGAGAAATATTACATTATGTATTATGAATATTATAACATTTTCTCTACCGAGGGAATCAAATGATGTGATTATTCAAAATATTTTAAGAGAAGGGAAAGACACAAGACATCTCTCCGCCTGACAGAGTCCATCTCTGTCTCTCTCACAATCGGCCCGGAGATTTATTTTCATGTTGTTCTGTTTGTATATTATAAGATCAGCGATCAGCGATCAAATTGACGCTCTGCATCAGTTTGGTTTTCTGTCGCCAAGAAATAAAGGCAGTTGTTTCTTTTACAAGGATCGACTGGACGAATTGGAAAAGCTCATATTCAGAAATCTGAACACTCCGAGGTTCTCAATCTCAGAGGTATGGGCTTCAATGCAAGTGCATGACATGAGTTGTTCACCACCGCAAGCAACAACTTGTTGTTTTTGTTTGTCAAAAAGGGGCACCATCGAGATTTGTTTTCTCACAGAGCACTCACTGAATGGATTCCTCAGGATATCATGAGAATATTGGCAGATTTGACAAAAAATGTCTTTTAAAAGTTGCCTAACCCAGTCTCGCAATAGCAGCAGTGACCGCCCATCAGTTAGTTTAAGATAACGGAATTTAAAATGTTGAAGTCTTCCCACTCTGAAGATGAACTTACGTTCCCCTACACAGAGGAGCTTCTTCTTCGTGTTTTTGTCAGCCACTGAAGGATTTAAAAATATGCAAAACAGTTACATAACATTTCTAAATTATTAACTTCTTTATATGGTTTAGACACTGAGTTGCAGATATAAATGTCTTATGTAAGGTCTTATATTATTAAAGAGGACAAGTTACAGTGGTTTATGTGCTGAGGTCCAAGTGTGGGCTCATAATTGCTTGAGAGATCTCATCTATTTATAGTTGGAGGTACCCATAATGTCCATATCACTCAAACCTTACAAAATTCTCTTATTCGGGCATCCCACTGGATCAACTTGAATTTGGATTGGATTCATTCAGTGAGTGAGCTCTCGTAGATTTGTTCTTCTGTAAAACATGACAAAGTCGGAAAAAATCTTGCTTTTTTTTTTCTTTTTTTTTTGCACCAAGAGCCCAGGAGTCATTTTTACATTTTTGTTCAGCTTACAGTAGGAAACACAGGTCAGTTTTTAAGAAGAGCAGACATCTGTGCAACTGCTGGGTGGAGCTTGCACGATCACACATCGCCCAGCAAGTTTCCCATGGCTGAAAACCATCATTTTTAAATTAAATTG
>OMNV01015342.1:21246-32473 GCA_900303265.1 Brotula barbata
CAATTACTCATACTGAGAGGCACAAACTTTTAAAAACAATGAAATTCCTGTGTCATGAACCAGAAAGATGTTTTAAATCTCCACGGTAATTTATAATTTATATTAACATATATATATATATAAAAGGGAGTTTCCTGACTGTATGTGTTATCTGACAATTAAGACAGCACTCGCTTAGTTTAAGCACTATTCCTGGCTGCTCTTAAATATTTCCACACACACGGCATCCACTCCCTTAAATATTTCACCCCATTCACTTCCCTGTACCCATGTGGAATAAGAGCAGACTGGGTGAGGACATCGGGACGCTTTGCAGCAGCCTCAGTCTGAACACATGCTCATTCAACATGACATGCTGCCTCTTCACAAATCAAGCCTGAAATATTCCCCTGTGTTGACCTGTTCAGTTCATTCACCTGCGTCACTGAAGTCTAAGACAAGATGCTGATTGATTGCTTTCAGCAGGGGAGCAGTGATGAAAATATCTACAGTCCAGTCGAGGAAAGAGAAACAACAAACACAGAGGCTGAAGGAAGTGTGTGCTTGTTTCCGAATGTGAATTTGTCCTACACTAGTTTACCTGTGGAATGAACCACTTCCTGTGGCTTATTAATATTAAAGGGATATGCGGTATAATAGGAAACACTACACGTCTACAGCTTTGTTGTTGTTGTTGTTTTTTGGCCGTTCCTTTCCTAGTTAAGATGGGGTGAGAATGTGCAAAAATAAATAGGATTCTAGCTTGTGTTAAGTGTTTGCTGGGGGGGAAATAACCCACTGGACAGACTAGCAAAGCACGCAAGGGCGAGATCTTCTGGACCCGCCTAGGGCTGCTTCAACTAATCAACAAAAAGAAGATAATAATTACAACAACAAAAACAAAATTTCATTATGGATCAGCTAGTCAATGAGACTACACACAGCATGCAGTGACTGAAAACAGCAGCTGATCCACATTAAGGACCCATGATGGTCATGTTGGATTGACATCATCAACAAGTTGTGCTAAAACATTTTTACGCTTTCATAAAAACAAAACTTGCCGTTTTCAATGTTGTTCATTGTGACAGAAAACTCTTGACTTGACATCACACTTCACCTCTGTTAGCTTAATGCGGGCGCACACATACAATTAGATGGTAATAAAACCATAAAGTCATTCTGGTACCATTTTCCTTTCTAGCTAATATATTGTCAGTACAGTATTTGCCTTAATAGGGAGTCCAGGCACCCACAAAATCATTTATGTTTAGTTTCTGCAAAAAAATGAGCATTTTATCTTCTAAAAAAGATATGAAGATCAATGTTGTGCGAATGTTGTACTTGTTCTTTTTATGTTCATTTCAAAGTACCCAGCATATTGGCTATTTAGAATTTAGAATTGCGTGAAGTCCTTTGAAAACCTTTATTTTTCTTCAAGGAGCCACATCTTAAAAGAATAAATATTTTGTCAATATATATCTTTTTTTAATTTTCCAAGCAATCCAACAACTCAATTGATCCCTTCTGGCCATTTGAGTGAGCATTTGCTTTATTTGATGCACGCATATTAAGGAAAATATTATGCATTAGGAAAAAAACATTCCTGTGTTTAAATAATTACACTTTATGCTTTTTCAACATGTTTAAATATGCCATTATTCCTTCTTCTTTTAGTTTTTTATTCTTTTTTTTTTATTTTTACTGGATTTTGCCAGTGTGTGTGTGTAACTAAACCCATTGTTGGCATGACTTGGTGTTTCACTAACGATGGGTGCATGAAATAATGGTTGACATTTGAGATTTTGGTACAGCGACATTCAAGAGACACAATCTACTCCATCACCAAAGACAAACAGGAAGCTTGGGGTTTATTTTCAGAAGCCAATGCTTTTAAATGAAATACAGGATCTAGAACGGTTCTTTTGTGGTGTAAGCAGCTCAACTGCCTTCAGAGTCACACCAACACTCAACAATTTGCATTAAGGTTTTACTTTCTGCACGACTTAGGGGCACAAAGGAGAAAGAAAAACGCTGTGTGGATGCACTGCGTAGGCTCCCAGGGTCTTTTACTCAGGCTTTCAATAATATTGGTTAATTGCTAGATTTCTCTAGCTTGTTGAGTGGGCGTGGAGGAGTTTGCAGCAGGGCTATATTGCTGCTGACAGAATACAGTGTTCCGATTCTCTCTCTCTTAATTCTCATTCCCTTCTCACTGGCGCATTTCTCTAGCAGATTCCCTAGAGAGAGGTTTCCCCAGAATCTACGTAAAAGGATTCCTTCCCACGCCATGGTCTAAGGAACATCTCATTTTCATCCTCCCTCGCTTGCTCACGCACAAACACACACACACACTCCCTCTCACCCTTGCATTGTGTCCTCGTGTCTCCCTGTTCTCCCACTCATGTTTTCTTTTCTTTTTTTTTTCCCTCTCTGCACTTCTTAACTTCTCTGGGCTTCTCTCTTCTACCCGCCCCATCCTAATATCTTATGGATCCTCCGTGGGAGGCAGCATCTCCCTCACACTGCAGGCGTGGGCCCTCACTCTGACAAATGACATGCTGGGCCCACCAGCTTTGCGTGGGGGGAGATCCGCTTGAAGTTAACAGGAGAATGTATCCGATTGGACGGTGAAACTCAGGGGCTGTATCTTAGCGAGCCGAATTTGAGCAATGCAGGAAGTGTGAAATACAAGAAAGAGACACAATGCAGCATCACGTTTGTGTTATAAGAAATAACAGATACAGTGATTTAACTGCAAAATATGACAATTTTACTTGATGGCAAAATATTCCTCATGACAACAAATAGTTTTAGCTTGTGTTTTTAAATGTATTTCGATATGTCACTTACAAGTGCACCTTGGCTAACTCCTGAGCCAAGCCGAACGCTGTCGGGTCTCTATCTGCGGCCAAAACTGTGACGTCAGGGACCGTATTCAGGATCGCTTTGGTATGACCACCACCTCCAAATGTCATGTCCAGAACCACCTACAAACAAGGAAAAAACAGAATCCATTTACAAAATTCAAATCATTTGTCCAGATATTTATCATTGTAGGTACATTATAATGATTCAACACTAAATTCTTCCTCTCCATACACTATTTGACTAAAAGCACCTATCTAAGTGCTTCTCAAAAGCAAACACTCTCTGAAGAATCGTCTTATTTCATCAAGCTATTAAGCTGTCTGGGATGTTTAAGAGCAATCTTTGGACTGGAATATTCGCTTGAAGATGTTTTGCCCTGCATCTGGAAGGCTTCTTCAGTTCGACACATTGTGGGAAACGGTGCTGGTTTTTATTCTCAGCTAGGCAAAATATCAATCACTGGTACTGTTCCATGCCGTGTGGGAAGCAGACACAGGTAAGCTAGTTGACTCAATCACATCCACATCACCATCACCATGATGTGTGGGGTATCTCACATGACATCATGGCATCACACACCAGATAGGATTTCAAAAATTTTATGGTGTGCGCCAGATTTTAAATGAAACCGTTTCAAACACTCTTGCCTGTGGTTGGAATGGAATTTGGTCTGATGTACAACAGGTGCAGGCAGCAGAGAAACTGGACTCCAAGACCGGTTGGGAGGAATGGAGCAGTGTTTGGCACTGTTTGAACTTTTTTATGAGAATTGAGTAACTTTGGGACTTCGGCCATTCACAAATTTGAATGTTAACATATAATAAACTGAACACTGTAGACTGGTCAAAACGCCAGGAAGGTTTACCAGTGGGAGCCACAGATGTAATGGCAACCTGCCACGGCAGACTGGGACGAGGCTGAACAAGGAGTGGGAGCCATTGCAGGAAGATTTTACCGATCCTGCTTTCAAAGGTTGAAACCTGAAAATACTCCTTCCAAGACAGGAAATAGCTGCTAACACCGGGTGAGTCAGGCACACTGTCATACCAATCGTCACATATAGGGGCAGAAACCTTTAGGTTATGGGCTAATTAGAGTGAACACGTAGCCAATGCGTGCTTTTTTAGTGGAATGATGCTGTTACCCTCTCTAGGCAGGTTTTCTCAATAAATGATCTCACATCTGGTCACAGCTGTGTAGCATACAACATATGACAGCAGCTTATCGAGCTGCTGCTCATCCAAGCTGGATGCTGAGTTGCCTTAAATCGGTACCGACCCCTTGAATGGGACAGCGGCCCACTTAGCATAAAAGTGATGTGATTTTATTAAAAAATGATGATCGTCTAAGTAGGAAGCAGACAGGTACTGTAAGCTGTAAAAGCAGCCTCTGTCTGGTAGTGCTGGGCACAATCGTCCACCATGCCACTCACTGCACCATAGTGGCAATGATGGGCAATTGGAGAACAAATACAGTGTGTGTGTACAATTAGATGACTATTATCTCAGGTGGCTCCTGATTTGTGACATCCTCGTGGCTCCCCAGGGCTACATAGAAAAAAATAAAAACTTTTGGAAGTCAATACTGGAGGGAAGGTACTTGTGCTACACGGCTACATACATTAAATTTGAAAAGTAGTGGTTTGCTGCTCTAAAACTGAAATACCTTAGAGGAGTAAGTTCAATTTACACAAAATTCCAACCTGTGAATTCGGTAATCCTTCATCGAAAGCTTTTCCATTATGTTGTGTATTAAAAGATAAAACATCTGAAGATCATCTTATTGAATAAAACTTGTACATCATAAACCATGCTGCAGAGATTTTCTTTCTTAAAGCTGAACCAAAGGCAGAAATTCTTCTCCATATCTATTGTCTGATGCGATGGCGAGGGTAACGCAGACTAAGACACTGTCGGGGTATTGACAAAAATGAACACTTTATTAAATGATGTGAGGGGGAAACAGAGACGATGTTTTACCAGTAAGACATCCTTAACAATTACCGACCATTTTGCCTCTGCATCTCTGCAAGGCACCCAGGTTCACTTTGCTGTACACACACTTGCAAAGGAGAAAACATGTCCTGTCCATTCATTGATATTTCCTTGCTGTCACTGCTCCAAGCACCTCATCACTGCACTGATTGAACCATCTGAGCTTATTAAAACAAATGGTGGACTGCATTCCACCTTACTTTGTTTGTTTTTATTTTTTTATTTTTTTTTGCTGTGTGTTGTTATGCTCTCAGCAAATGGGCAAATGGTAGAGAACAGATGTAAAATGACACAATGGGAAATGTCAGCTATTCCCCACAAAAACATTAAACATGTCGATCGATAGTGACGTTGAAGGTAGGGTGTGTGCGTGCATGTGTGAGGGAAGAAGTGATCAATGGCAGTTCCCTCTCCTTTCCAGCGCACAGCAGCAGATGGGGAGGGGGTGTGGGCTAGTGGGATGAGTCACACGCATAATGAACTTGCCTGTTGTGCTATTCAATACAAAACAGGAAAAAGAAAACACAACAGAAACACAAACACTAAAGTAGGCTGGCTTTTATACACATAACCAAGTAGGAGACAAATTGGTCCTCTGCTGGTGTGTATGCAGCACTTGACACACACAATCACAGATCAAATCTTATGTGAGCTGTGGCAAAACAGAACAAAGGTAATGCCCGCTTATTTTTCTGGTGCTGGTCGTGAAAACGATCCGGCGCTGGCCACTGCTCTTGAAATGTTTGACTCTTTAACAATGATTGAATAAGCTGCTTGCCTTCCCTCGTTACATTAGCGCCATGTTTATTTCAAGAGACTTCGGTTTTAAAACACACACTGCACCGGTGATCAAGACAAATTACAGCCCTTTCACATACTTGCACACACACCGGCTAAACTTTAATTATGCACAAACAAAAATTAAGTATTGGAAATTTTCATCATTTATAAAGCAAATGAAACAGCGCCCACAGCTCCTTTAAAGGACCTGAGTGATGTTCAGAATGATTTCCCTCTTCAAAAGCCTCTTACTTTTGCCACCAGATGGACAAAACAACTCCTTGAAGGGTTTGGTGATAATAGGGTTGGCATTTGCGATGATCATTGACACCAAGGATGGAGTGAGTCATTCACATTGATATTTCATACAGAGGGGTGTGAGCGAGGCTCTCGCTAGGTCTACCTCGGCCAGAACAATATGAGGCTAGTGTCTCGCCAACTGCGGACACAATACACCCTCCAAAACCCAGAGTAAAAGTAATTACTGGAGTGTTTATTTTGCCCTGTTTTTAGGGTGTGTAATGTCTGCCTTTCCCAGCAGAGGGAATAGGAGAGTTAGGAGTGGTCCAAGTGGTGCAGTCCAACAGTGCAGCTGCAAGGTACGAGGATGCAGGACACTTCAGCAGTCACCCAACAGCATTCTTAATGAGAGCTTTACTTCACAAAAGGGACAGCTTAAAGCCTCCGGTTTTCACGTGTTTGTGAATCAAAAAGAAATTAACGGCATATTCGGAGGGATTCTTCACAGCGTGCGAATGAAGTTGCATTTTTGCCTTTTGCGCATGCAACATACGACGTAATACCATATTGTGGCCCTATGGAAAAAAGGGCCTCATCTCAAGTCTTCTTATGGCTGAGTTCATTAGGAAAAGGGGAACAGGAACCTGAGAGATGGCTGAGTACTCACCTAAATCCTACTTGTGACTCCCCAGCCCAGGTCAGTTACAGTGGGGGATCTAAAATGTCACTGAGGGGAGTTTTTACAGATCCTGTTACACTAACAGACAGACCATTAGGGAGACAGATACACAGGTACAGGATCGCTTTTCTTGTCGCGTCCGTTGCCATGGCAAGAGTGGAGGTACCCGGTTTGCATTTCTTTCTCTGTCACACAAAGTTCATGGCGAGATACAAGTGCGCACACGGTTTTAGCAGTAAGAGCCATGTGAGGGTATGAATAGCTGAAGGTGTAGGTTGTGATTATGGGAATGACGGTAGTTTCATTAACTGCGTGCCTTTAAGAGGCGCATTGACTCCGTAGCTCACACTTACGTCACGCAGCTCACACTTGAAACAACTACTAAACTGTAACCTATCTCAAGAAATCAAAATGACACCTCTTAAAAGCATAATTACACTCGACCCGCATTTCCCAGTCAATAACGTGTCCTCTTCATACTTTATTCAAACGAATGTGATAGGTCTGTACATTGAGCTTGGAGGCAGGAGGTGGGGTGGAGGTGCTCAAAACAGATGGCCAGTGAGAGCAGACAAACTCCAAACGCATCAAAGCTTCCTGCAATTACTCTGTCAAGAGATTATGTTGATGGTGATCGGCCACGTCTGCGCCAAAGACGCATCCACGTCTTTTGTCTCACCCACCCGAACACTCAAAACGTAATAAACAAAACTACCTGAGTGCCATGCGAAGAGGCCTCTGTATCTTTTTCTGAGAGCCAGTATGAGTGAGCATGTGTACCCGTGTCTGGGTGAATGGATGAGTGAGTAAGTAACACAGACGCGCAAAAATGTTGACAAAAACCTTTGCCAGAGGGCTCTTTGCAGCTGCCTCTCTGTATGTTAAGATAATCTCTCTTTTGTCAGTGGAATGCCACAGAATTACGACAAATACTTTCGTTCCTCATCTATTCAGTGCGGTTTGCTATCTTTTGGCAAGAGTTTAAATAAAAACATTTCAAGAGGTGTTTGAGCTACTTAAGACAAGACATGTCCGTACGTGTCAGAACAGCCACATCATTTGCCTCAAAAACATCCATCTGATGAGGTTTATAGGTCAGTTCCAAAAGAATGAGAGAAAATCTTATCAGAAAACAAGTTAGAGCAGATAACGTTCTGCATTATTCCAGTGTCTGCCCTAATACCAGAGATCTAAGAACCTATTTGAAGGGTTCCCTAATGCTATGGGTGTAGTGGGTGTATCCTCCATGATATTTCAAACAGAAATGAACTGTGGGAAATATTCTCCAGGAAAAAGTGGCTAAGCTGTAATAAAGCTTTGTAGGAGCTCACGTGAGGATTATTAAATCAGAGAGTTGTTATGTAGAATTCATGGATCATTCTTTCAGTTATCCTAGTAGATAAATATGCACCAATAAAAAGAATGCACTTTTATCAATGGGCTGCTTGTTATGGGAGGTTAATGTGATAATGTGTAATATGTGCACGCCGTAAAAAGGCCTATGATTGGATACACAGTGTGACAGGT
This sequence comes from Brotula barbata, assembly GCA_900303265.1. Taxonomy (NCBI): domain Eukaryota; kingdom Metazoa; phylum Chordata; class Actinopteri; order Ophidiiformes; family Ophidiidae; genus Brotula; species Brotula barbata. Next base: position 29,317 of record OMNV01015342.1, read on the forward strand.
GTCAGTGGAGAGTGGCACCACCCAAAATTTCAATCTCAGGTCACTTTTGTTGTCGTGTGGTGGTGAAAGTGGGCTGCATCAAAGAGTCCACTGGCCAAAATCAATACCACGCCTCACCTACAGTACACCCCCGCCCTCCAGTTTACAATATAATGACACGGAGGAAAACAAACAAATTGTCACATTTCAGAAGCTGTAACCAGCAAATATTTTATAATAGGAGCTTACAGCAAGCTGCAACTGCAAATCAAGCAGCTTCCCCTGAGGAAGACTTCAGCGGGAAAAAGAGGCTGAAGAGCCTCTGACTCATACAAACTGGTAGTAAATGTGTATATACTGCACAGCCGCGTCCACAGAGACACTGAGTATATGCGGGAACAAATGGCACTGTGCAGCTTTTGCTGAGTCCATGGCTAATATTGGAAATTGAAGATTATTGAGTAATACTCAAAGTCAAAGCTTTGAAGCCTCTGAAAAACAGCAGTCCGCGCAACTGACAGGAGGAACTGGTAAAAAGAACAACGCTGCAGCAGGACCGACGAACAAACTGATCGCTTAAAGACACACTTTATTTTACCTGCAGGCTCAGACACTGTATTGTGAAAGACTTTTGTTGCAGCAAATTGGCTCCTTGACCTCCTTTTATTCACCACATCCTTGTGTCCAAGCAAACTGTCCCTTGTCAAGTTCTGCAGGTTCTGCGCAGAATGATTTGTGTAATTCAACATAATCGCCAAAACATAAACTTTATCTGTTTCTCATGCGCATTCCTTGACGCAGGACTGGGTCCTATAAAATCGCAAAAGTTTACTTGCCAGATTAGGGGGGAACCAAGCATCATATATGTCCATCACATGCTACAGCAATAGTACAGTTTAGTGGAACTGCTTTCCTGGGACTTTTAAGCCTTAAGAAAAGTAAAAAAAAACATTTGAACAACGTCTCAAGTACTGGCCTGACATTCTTGGGTCTACTATTAGCCAGTGTTTTGTCTTTCTTGAATTGGCTGCAACCTGACACAGGCCACTGGTTCAGAGGTGTGTCTACGGCTCGGAGCAGCACAAGGCAGACGGCATATTGAAAAACTATCTAAACAATTTCAGGACGGCTGTTACTCACAGCGTCCTGCAACACCATATATAGCAAATTTCATGCACAATCAGGGCGGTTATATGATATATATGTATAGCCATGGTTAAGTGTGTTTATGTTCCTTAAACTTCCTGGTGGCACCTGACCTGAAGTTTAGAAAAAGACTTTGAAAGTATATTAATCAGCTAAAGAGACAGAATAGTTTACTCCAATCATCAGTGGTAAATTATTTAAGCGGCCATAAAAAAACAGTGGAAAGTACAATGTACAGTGTTATGCTACAATGTTAATAAAAGATTAATCAAAGCACTCGTTCACACATTTTCACTGGGTTGTACAAAATGGAATTCACCCTTAAAAAAACCCAGGTACAACTGTGTGTAAGGCACCAACAAATTACGTGCTGGTGCTTTTGACAAGGGTGGAAAACATCAGTGCAGAGACGTGATCAACTCATCACTCATGAGTCCCTTTGGCGGAGGGAAGGTACCAAACTGGAAGCATTCATCCATCCATTCCAGACATACATCCATTTTCCGCCACTTATCCAGGTTCCAAACGCAGCACGCCAGATGTCCCGCCCCCTCGCTAAGACCTCCGGCTCTTCCAAAGGGAAACAAAGATGTGTAACACGGAATACATAATTCCTGCAGTATATTCTGTGTGGTCACCTGGCGATTAAACCCAAACCCACTGAAGTCCAACTCAAACGTGCTGCAACAAACGCTATCTTTGTGAAGTAAATGTTTTGTTTTTGTCGGGTTGATTCCGCCATATGTTCATTTTCGGGGCTGTAAGGTCCGGGTGTTTCTAATATGATGCTGCCATCTCAGTCTACTCCGAGATCCCTTCAGATGGATGGGTAACTGTCTCACTAGAATCTGCTCTAAACCCGTCGTCTATTCTTAATCATTAATACAGAAAAATGTAGTTTGGGACACTGCTGCACGGAGGATGACGAGAGAATTAGGACGTGAAGACATACAGGCCCTAGAGAAGATTCTAGATGGTAGCAGGAGCCCTGAAACTCCAGTGCTGCCTTAGTACATTCCTCCACGTGATACAGGAATGCCCTCCTAGAATCTGACCTGACGTGTGTGTTTAAGACTGCACAAATTTGGATCTTCACCGGTCTCTGAATATTTAACATTGGCCTCATTCTCCTGCCATGCAATACTGGAGTCTCTCGTTTTTTGAGGTAATTAATTTATTTGGCATGCATAATTGTAGAGTCACAGTGCTCCTTCCTCTCCTTTGTGTATGATTCTTGGGGGGTTTTCTCCCTCACTTTAATAATATTAAATCCAAGTCAATTGAAGCCTCGTGGATACAGACTGTACAATTATCATTTACTGTCACTGAAAATTTGATTGTAAAAAATATCTTTGTCCCTGTCCTCCTCTCCATGAAGCCCATATAAACCCCTGTCAAGTATCACGCCCACGTCCTGAGCCATGAGACTGGCTCTTACATCATGGTGGTGCAGACGAGATCCCATGAGGAACATGGATAGCAGGCACTTATATCTTCTCTGAAATTATAAACCAATAAATCAATACTTATGTGGGCAATACACAGCAATGATTAGTCTTCCTATTGGTCTCTTGGTTGTTTGTAATAGGAAATAATTAATTCACAAATTGTCAATGAATTAGCTCTGCTTGAAACCGTATTATTCATTTACTTTATCTGTAACAGTTTAACCATCAGCGGTGCATAAATCTTTTTTTTTTTATCTGTTCTATCAAACGTGTAAAATCCGATTGGCGAAATTTCCTCCGCATGGCCCCAACATCCATGATGCAGCAAATCTGACATCTACGCCATAAGAAAAGCCACAACAGAAAGCAACAATGCCGGTGGTTGAATTTTTTTTTGCTCTGTTTTTTTATTTACCTTGCACACACTAAACCTTGCAAATATAGTGATTTGCAGGGCATGGTAAAACATTGTGGGGATCTGGTTTGGAGGCACTGAGTGACAGCTGGGAAGGAACTGATTGGACACTGAAAGAAATGGAAAAGGAGGCTTCTCTACTGCGTGCATGAGTCATCACTCTCCACCC
>OMNV01015342.1:41428-85419 GCA_900303265.1 Brotula barbata
AAAAAAAAAAAAAAAAAAAAAAAAAAAAAACGCTTCTGGACAGTGTGGTGAAGCACCCACAAGGGGGTTGTGTGCTCAGCAAGGCTGACCAATTTGGTGCTCTGTAGACTGAAGCACCCCATTTGGCTAATGAAGTCCCGGACTGTCTTCACACCACACCCCCACCACTCCACTATGAAATGTTCTACTCATGAAAGTAATGAAGCAGGGAGCGAGAAAGACTCTTCTGGCCACTGATAACCTCAGACTAAACTTGCAACCTTACGAGACAAGGGCCTAATATCTGGCCGTCAATCAGCCCCAGCATCCCTGGCTGGAGTGTTTAATTACAAGGATCAATTATTTACCAGCCTCCTCTTTCACTACTCAGTGCTCCCAAAAAAGGAGTGTAAAAAACAGTGGCAAGACCCAGAAGGAATTGTGATGTCAAACAGACAACTGAGAAAACAGCACATTTCCTCTCCTAGATTATTTACTTTTTTATGTGCTTTACCTTTTACCTATTAGGTGTTACAATATTTGAAAAACTTGCTAGATACCATGTATGTTGTCAGAAAGCAAAATACATTGGAAATGTATTGATGAATGTATTCCATCCATCTTACAAGTAACTATCACATTTTGAGCACAAATTATGATGCACGCAACACCAAAAACTAAGGACAGATATTTAAAACGCTACAGTCATTTTTGTGCATATTTTCGAAACAAAATAAGTGCTTTTAAAAAACATGCCTGTGATCTAATCAACATAGCCCACCTGCAATTTCCAATAATGTTAAATTAATCCCAAGTCAATAAAAGCACTGTATGGCCTAAGGAAACAACACAAAAGAACAAAGTTCTCTCGCAGTAAACGACAAACAAAGCCAGACAAATAAAAGAGAATAATATATGATGAAGGGGGGTTTTCATATCTAAAAATCAGGAATCTTCACTCTTACGGGACGCTGAGCCGAATTACACTTCTTTTTTCAGCTTGATTCAACAACTGTAAGTCCCTCTACTCCAGATTTAGTCAGAAAGCCAATTCTTGCCTTCTGCTGGTGTAAACAGCAACTGCAAGGCTTTTAACTAATTCAAAGAGACAAGATCATGTTACCCCTTTGTCTCGCTTCACCTAGATGAAGCGTGGAACATACAGGAGGTGAATGTTGCAAACAAAGATAAGATCAATAAAACGTAAAGTAAGTAAAGTATATGTCAAATGCTGCAAACACTACCACAGTCTTCTTTTCCAACAACCCCAGAGAGCTGTGAATTTCAAAAATTCACACAGGTAAAGATGACAACTACATTTTCAAGACAGTCCACTGCATGCTACCGTTCCCAATCTTATTTCCATGTTGCTTCCAAAATACAAAAAGAAGAAGAAAAAAAAAAAACTTCTGAAGCAACAGCTGGCAGTGTGTTGTGTGATCATCTATCCATAGAATAAAGTGCCTCTTCATGTGTTCACAATACAGCTCAACAAATGACTTCAATAACAGCAGAGACAAAAAGGGAATGGAAAAGTACACCACTTAATTCAGTCTATTCTACTCCCAGAAAGGCCGTAACAAGCTACAACACCTGTGTTTGGGGCATTTTGCTGCTAGCCTCCCATTGCCATGATAAGTCTGTTCTGGTCCGGGCAAATGGCGGACATTGAAGTGCGCGTGTTTCATATTAGCAACCACGCGCTAACTTGCCAGTCGTGCTCGGTGTGTCTGCCCGATAACAGCAGACATGGATGTTCGTGTGCAGTCAGTGTAAAGTGTTTGCATTTGAGAATTTGCTTCATAAGGAAGTGTGTGTGTTTCACCATTTTAAGCTCTTGAACTGAGGTAACCGCCACTCTTCGTGACGTTTTATTTAAAAAAATGTCAATCGAAAACACCGTTGCTTAAAAGTGGAAGGGTAACTACAATGGATTCTGGTGTACTCAATTACCACTTCATTTACTGGGGTTTAAGGGGATAAAGGTTTGGAATTTCACACATATGCTCCAATTTGCTGCATCTTGCATGTGTAATATTCTGCATGTTTGACCCATCAACTCCTTGCCCGTCCTGAGAACGAGCACATCATCGAGAGTGCGATGCATGAATGAACACAGGTGGATAAACTCCACCAAAGAACGTGATTCAAGCAGCAAAATGTAAATTAAAATGTTTTTTGGTTTGTTTTTGGTCAGCGCCACATTCATTTGCCATATTTACCTGTTGGAAACAGAAATATGATCAAATTTTATACCTATACGTATATTGTTGTTACATAGGTTTGTTGTCATGCGATCCTCCAAACGAGTATACGCGTATCTTATTGCAATCATCCAAGCAGCGCATTGGGACAGAGTCGGTCGGTCAAACATGGAGGCTCCACTAATCACAATACGCAGTAAATGAGTAAACGTGTAAAATGCCTTACTATCCACATACAGTATTTGATCTTTATTAAATGATATGGGTTAATAACTGCATCTGGATGTGTGGAAATGATTTTTAAAATTTTGAATGAATCCGTCCCAAATTGAAAAGCTGCTCTGAAAAAAAAGCAAAAAAAACCCAAAACAATGTCAGTGACCTACATCAGACATAATGGATCTGAAAATCACTACATTTTGCAAAATCACAGTATCACTTTACCACAGGGGGTTACCCATAAACTGACTTCATATTCATTACTGTTGCCAAAATCACACCTAAATAACAAAAGCAGATCCTCTGCTATACGGCAGCAAATGACACAACCGGCTTTAAATGGGTTTACTGTATCTTAGATTCTCATAGTGTAACAAAAGAGCAAATTTAATGCCTTTGGTCTCATTAATTCCACAAGGGGGAGTGAGTTGAGACTAAAATGTAGGAGTAGGCAGCTTGTTTCTCTGGCTACCGAAACACAGGGTTTTTCCCCTGGACTCTGAGCTGATGGCTCATTAATCTGATCTGGAGGAGGTCCCCCACGCAAGCAGCCTGTACCAGTGGAGGACTCCTCATGCTTTGTCCTTTTCACCACTGTTCTGCTCTTAAGCATTAGTAACACAGAGGCGATGAGGGGGTGGAAGAGAGGGAGAAGGAAGGGCACCACAACGTTCTTCCCGCTCCTTCCTGCAGCAGGTGTTTCCTGCAAGAAACAAGTAAATCCCTTACTTCCATCAAAATTAGTTTACCAATCATAATTGGCACTGTGCGGAGGCAACACCCATGTGTGGCTTCAGTGGGCACTGACTAAAGCTGGCGGAAGTTACAAATGTCCCAGCAGATTTGATCGAGGCTAGCAAGCATTATTTGCCCCTCCCCCATATTCTGGCATTGAGATGTTCAGTGCAAACGTTGGCAACCAATCTGGAAGAAACTAGATATATAAATTTAACAAATCCTACAAACACCCAGCATTTTTAAGACTTAAAACTAAATAAGGTTTTATTTTCAAATAAAAAAACTTCATATTATTTAAGGATCTGAGGAAACCTTCAGATTGGTGTAATTGAAAAGTCAAATTTAATATCTGAAGTTGGGAAGATTCTCTTTTGAAATGACAATGGTTAGTAATTGTTAATAATATGAGTAAAAAATTGACCATAGCAAAATGTTTGTAAGTACATGGCTGAGGCGCACATTTGTAAAAAGAGAGAGACTTAAAAATGTGATCATAGATTCTGGACTGATCCAGCCAACTGCTCCATTCCCATAAAAGTGGTGGATCTGCCTTGAAGGCTGCAGATACTTCAGCCGACCCGGCCCTTCTGCTTTCTGACTTGGTCGGAATGCACCATGTTTTTTCAGAATGGCCAAACCAGAAGGTGAGGCAACAAGCATGGTGTCAAAGAGAATGTTGGAGGTGTCCGTGCGTAGAGGGGTTGTTTTCTCACACCCTGATGCACCAATAGATCACAGTAAAGGGTGTTTCCACCACATTCTGACTTGCTGAATGTCATGTTAGATGACAGATAATGTGGGACTCGCATACAGCTTTAGCAAATCGCAGAACTCTATTTGTGTGTCACACTGGCAACATCAGAGCCCAAACATACACCTCACATCATACAGAAACACATCAACGCATGATCGTCTCGGATTTATCGCATGACATCTACAAATCAATAAATGATATGTGATGAACTTTCACCTACTGGCTGAATGTGAGTTCTACATGGAGAAATACAGCAAACTATTAATCGTGACCTAACAATGAATGATACACTGCAGACAGATACTGTAGGCTCACAGTGAAAATTAGCCACCAAGCTCTGTTTACACATATTGGTCTAATTTCAAGTTGACTGCGTGTTGATTAATATTTTATTATTCAAGGGCCACTCAATTAATTAATCTGAGTTCCTTCAGTGATTTCGCTGGGCATTTCTTTGATATCAACGGAAGGCTTTAATCCGCACTGTGACAGATTTGCCACTGACGCCATCACTTAACATCAACATGTGACTGGCTAAATGGCAGCTCTGTGAGAGTCGTGTCAGAAATACAAACCTCTGATTACGTGAGAATAAAAGAGCAGCAGGCTGTATTTATACGTGTAATTTAGATATACAAATGTTGAATATGATGATGTGATAGCACAATAATAAAGCTTGTATTCACTTTTTATTTCCCCACTGCAACAACAGAACACGTCTTAGTCATTACGTCAATAAATGAATGAAAGGCCAGGCAGCCACATGACAGAAAAACCTGAATCATTAACGCTGACTGTAACCATACAGCGATTCCTCAGGATGTCACATTAATGACGGTCTACAGAATGTACAAAAAACAAAATCTATCAAACTGTTTTTAATAGCATCTGATTGGCAAGCTGTCTTGGGACAGTTGGCAAATGGGCGGGCAGCGGAGGAGTTTAGAGGTGCTAAAGTTCAGGCAGGAGCGATGCAGCACCCTGTGTCCTGCCAACAGCCTTACAGTGGCGCAATTCCTGACTAAGTTGTTGACCCATGGCCCCCACCTGCCTCGTCCGTGCATTGTATGGGGGGGGCATCAATTCCCCCCCCTATGCTGCCTGCCACACCAGAAGGCTTTTGACTCATGCCCATCTGTCCTGGTAGTACATACATTAAGTGAAAGCCAAGATACTTGCATCCTGTCCAGTTCATGTGTGCCTTCCTTAACAAGTAACTGTGTATGTGTGTGTGTGAATAGAATTTTACCTTTCTCAAGAAATATCTCAGTAATGAGGACAGAATATGGAGTATAACTGCCACAAATGATTTCAATCGTTTTCCTCCAAAGGTGTTATGATATCAATAGTTGTTGTGTTGTGATGAACATATTTGGTGAGATTCTGTTTGTGTTGTTTTGTTTTTTAAATTACCATAGAAATGAAGCACTCACTGATGAATTTGCCAAACCTAGAAGACGCTGCCAGATATTCTACTGCAAAGTTATCTCTTGGTCAGCACTGACAATTGCAATCAATTGATTAATTCTTTTAAAAATGATATTTATTGGTAGTAAAGTAAATAGTGGTAAAGTAACAGTTTGTCGAACAACTTCTCCCATAATTCCATGTGAAAAGCAAATGTTGCAGCAAGCAAAATTTATAAATTTGCAAGCTAGAAAACTCCTTTGAGTATCTCTCATTGGTAAAGATGAGAGAGGAAGTGTTTCAAGCAGCAGTTCGTAGTATTGCTGCTTTAAACTTTTTGGTACAGCCTCCATAACTGTTCCCATCCAAGCACATGGTCGACAATCGAAATAGCGATTCTCCTCATGGTAAATGAAGGTACATTTGGAGGGCTAAGGTGTTTTTCAAAATCAGATTCCATCAATAACAGGTACTAAGGGGAAGCATTTTACACAAGGCCCTTCATTTCATTCTTTCCTCTCACAATAGAATGGGGATTTCAGGAAATCATATGCACTAGCCTCTTGTCTAGTTAGAAGCTAACCTGTAACTGAAATCATAACAGTCCATCTGTTGGGCTCACAGGGTCTGACTCTGCAAACAACTTTTCTTCGCCACATAGATTTCTGCATCTATTACCATGTCTGTCTGTCTGTCTGTCTGTCTGGCTGAGAGATATAGAGAAATTAATGCTAAGATTTTTTTTCCTTTATTAATTTTCACCTATTTTTAATTTGATGTGATTTTATTGTCATATTTATAACACAATATAACACATTTTGGGACCTTGTGTGACCTATAAACACTAGAGCACTCACTCTGATGTCTTTACAATATGAAAATTATCAAACGTTTGCAATACGTAGTAACAAAAACACGATCCTTACCTGACCGGGGCGGATGTCTAAGTAATGAAGAACCTCATTAAGCATGACAGGAGTGTGAAGAGGCCTTTCAGTTGTATGAGAGGATGATTCTTGACTTCCGTCCAGGGAACCAGGGCCAGAGGAGGCCCCAGCTGTACAAGAGTGCACACTGAACTTCCAGGACATCCAGGCTCTCCAAGCAGCCAGATTTGCTTTCCATGACAGTGGGTTGGCACGCACAGAGACACAGCAAATCATTTTTCTGTCCCGATGATGATCTAAAAAAAAAAACCAAATAAATAAAGCATGTTTGATCACAGTGCAAAAATATAGTAGGCAACGCAATAAAGGTATCAAGCGATACTAGAAAAAGGAGCATTTGCAGTAAGGATGAATGGAGATATTTGTAAAAAGATGGATTTAGAAGGATCTAACATGACAGACTGTTGCTAATACGGTTTTGAAGTTGTGCGGTGTAGATATTTTACCACACAGTGATTTTATCTTGCAACAGCTTATCTTTTATCTTGACATTTGGTGAAAAATGTACACTGCAGCACCACCACACTCAAAATCAAAGAAATGTAGCTAACCTGGGATTTCAGGACTGTCGACTTGGAATGTCAGGAATTTCAGGAACTCCAGTGATTTTGGTGTTGCAAAGATTTAATCGCGCTGAGGAAATACAACAACTTAACACATATTAAAATGCAATTTATTAATAGTGAAATGTAAATTGTTGACCAGTGAGCCAAATAAGAAGACAATTATGACTGAATGGACAACATTGTACAAAATATGGAATATTATTTACAGGGAGAATTTCTTAGGTTTTAGAAGACCTTTGTTTTTGGTTTTTGTTTTATATGACTGTGGCACTCTCCAATTAGGGGATGGCAAAGTCCACTGATGAATCCACTAAAAGTATCACTCTGGTATGTGAGAGTATACTTTCAGCATCCTGAGTGTCTGATTTAATCCGGCAGATGTGCCTTATTGGTGTTTCTAGGGTTTATGAACTTGACTGCCCTCCATCTCTCACAACACATTGCGATTTTTTCCATGGCATGAATTTGAATCGTAGATTGGAAGAGGGGTGAAGGACCAATTTATTGAATTGGGAAAATACAGAACTCAACAAGCAGGCCTCATGACCATTGCCATAAAGCATACTGCATAATTTTACAGGCTCACTAAACCTACATTTTGCTTGAACAATATTGCCAGCACCAGGTTACAAAATGAGCCACGTGGTTAAAAGGTATTCAGATGTTTCCTGGCAACAAGATGTATTTAAAATTAGAGCCCAGTTACTGTTGTGTGGCCCCGATATACGCACGAGCTAGAGGAGTCTGAATGTGGCATGGCGAAGGCATAACAAATGAAGCACGATAATGGCTGCAGTTAAATTTTATGTTATAGCTGACACAACTTATAATGATTAAAATCAATCTCTTTATGATCACGACCACTGTCCATCTAGCTTAAATATTACACCCTGAGCTAGGAGCTAGGTTATACCCTGGACAGGTCATGAAGATATCACTCACAGACAACTCATTTTCTCACATTCACAGCTATCAACAATTTAGAGTTTAACATTCAACAGATCTGCATGTCTTTTAACAATGTTAAGAAACAAGAAACTTGAAATATCCGTGCAGACATGTGGAGAACATCCAAATTCCACATAGCCCAGACCCAGCTGGATTTGACCTCTTCTTAGTTCTTGTGAAACTATCGTACTAACCACTGATTCTCCATGCCACTATTATAAATTAACCATACATTTGAAGTCATCCCCCTGCCATCCAACTTGGATTATACCAGGAGTAGGTCTTGAAAGTCTTTTTTTAAGACTTTTCATTTCATGTTGTGATGCCACTCAGCTGGGTCTACAGTGGCCTAGTTTCTGTTCTGTTGTGCTCTGAGTGCCATAGAAAGTGGGATGAAACCTAGGGGGTGACTCTCAAAAGACAACATCTCATATACATTACTGCAGGACTGTTTTTAAGGAGGGGGTATTCTGTCAGGGTCCATTGATTCTTAGCTTTGCCCCTGTCTTCCACACACGATGGCCAAGGCAAGGAGCTGGGAGAGATGCTGGCAACAATGTGTTTATAGAACGTTACAATCTAACCAAACACGTGTCAACAAACGTGTACGTGTATTTACACACAGTACAGCACCATATGATCGTATACGGTTGGTGACGAGGAGGGTAGGCTGCTAGTTAAACTACTAAATCTAACACCGAGCAATCATGAAGGGCGTGGAGACTGCACGTTAGTCACTAACGATTTTGCCAAGATGGGTGTTGTCACTAATAGGTTCTGCACAGCGTTGCTTGTCCTCCCCTTTCGTTTTAATCAGACATCTACGCCGGTAGGGGCTAGCGTGAAGCACACCACACCGATTCAGTTAATGCTGTTGGTGATACCGTACTGAATTAAGGGGCGAACGTATGAACGCAAGCAGTCACTGATTACACCGATAGTCTATAGGTATCAAATGAATGATATTTCCGAATGTTTTGGTTACTGCACTGTTCTGAAGGAACGTGTGAACGTCTCAGCTGGTTAGCTGTAAGCTTACCGTAGCTTGACGGATGTGTAGCCTCCAGCTGACGCATGTGAATTACATCACTCCCGATCGACCAATCAGAATAGACCTCCATCCAATCTGCAGCGACAGAGGAAGAGGGTTTCTTTTTGAAAATATTGGCGCTTCTGCTAGCTCGTCATCTCACATAGCTAACTTGTTGTCTACATTAGCTGGATGTGCATCATAAAATAACGCTACTTTGGCAATGAAGTTATAATAGCCATTATTCATTGAAGGTAAGACACATAACTGAAAGCACCGTATTGAATATAAACCAACTTATTGCTTTTGTATTAAGGGCGCTGTAAGTGTACGGCAGCTAGCCGAGCCACCGTTAGCTACCATGGCTACGTTGGCGTTGACTTGTGGGTTTTTGTTGTCACATTCATGCGTTTCATAGTCTAAGAATGTCATCTCAGATCTAAGTTAATGCTGTATATGATTACAAAACTTTAGAATGAACAACACGCCAAATATTTTTTATCGCTTTCGCTTTTTTAGTCTGCACACGGGTAATGTTACACTCTTGTTATACATACTGAGCTATGTTGTTACAGACTGTTACCAATGTATTACCTACGCCCAAGAGCCCAGCGATTAATTATTTCATTGTAATACAGATTACCGTGTTTTGTGTTGTCTCTGCCAGGCTCTGTAATGTTATTAGTTACCTGATATCCCGTGCTCCTTGCTGATTTAAATGGTGACTAAAAATTTGAATTAACGCATCCATTGGCTACCCTGATGCTAAATGTTGGTACCATCTTTGGTGCAGGCTGGTAACGCAGTCTCTGTGAAATCAAGATTTTACCTCACTGACACATCAAGAAAAGTCTGAATGCTGCTGAGGTTAAGTGCAAATGAAATATTCCAATCCTTTTTGAGAATTCCAACGTAATCATTAATAAAGGTCCAGCTGCTGACACGTAGATAATGTCCCACAGATATGTCCAAGGCTGTTTACTGTTTTAATATGCAAAACATATTGAACCACTTTCTTTACATTTCACAGAAACACTTTAGAGTGACTCAAGAGGATCCACAATGGCAAGTGATGTTTGCAGCCATATGAAGGTGGTGGTTCGGGTGAGACCAACCAACGACAGCGAGAAGTGCGAGAACTATAGAAATGTGGTTCAAGTTGTGGATAAACACATGCTGATATTTGACCCCAAGGAACAAGAAATGGCATGTTTTGGGGCGCAGCGGATACGCAACAGAAACTTTAATAAGAGGGCCCAGAAAGATCTAAAATTTGTTTTTGACAATGTTTTTGGAGAGAACTCCACTCAAACTGACATCTTTGAGAGCACTACTAAAGGGATCCTGGATGGCGTGATGAATGGCTTTAACTGTACAGGTAAGAAATAAATACAGCTTCACGGTAATGCTTCACGAGCCATTTAGAGGTTTGTTAATGTTATTTTTATTCTGTTCATGAACAGACTGATGGATGCTTATGATAATTTATAGTACCATCTTTATGCACATTTATGAGAAGAAATATGTCTATCGCAAACTCATAAAACCAATGCTATTTTAGTTGTTTTTGTTATTTTAAGTATCATTTTTGTAACTGATTAGAAGCCATACTAGTTTATTTGGTAGTAATTTGTATTTCAATTACTGTAGTGTTTGCTTATGGTGCGACTGGAGCAGGCAAGACACATACCATGCTAGGTTCACAAAATGAACCTGGGGTCATGTACCACACTATGAGAGAACTGTTCCAACGCATGGATGATGCTAAGGAGGAAAAAGAGTTTGCCATCGCCTTCTCATACCTAGAGGTGAGTATTTGAATATTTATAGTTTATGGTTTGCTCCTTTTTTTGTTTATTAATCAACAGTTCTGACAAATCACAGACTTTTTTTCACAGTAAGTTATGCATCTTTCGATTTATTTAATTATTTATTTTTTCCCCTATTAATAATATTGAAAGATCTATCATTGATTCCCAAATGTAGTCATTGTTAATCTTAACCTAGTACAGTGGTATTCGTTGGTACTGAAGTACAATGGGTTTTGTCCGAAGGGGAGGCTTTCATTTAACCATTCTCATGCATTTCTTTGGAAACATTTCTGTTTAATTAAATTTCTTTCATAGGTTCAAAAACTGAGCTGACCTTTCTCTTGACTGTGTCTCTTACAATGGTTTCATGTATTTGACCCTGCTAGCAGTTATATTATATTATGTTGGTTGTTTGCAGGTTTACAATGAACAGATTAGAGACCTGCTAGCTAATTCGGGTCATCTTGCTGTAAGAGAGGACAGCTCTAAAGGAGTAGTGGTGCAAGGCCTCACACTACATCAGGTCAGTGATAACATATGCACTGTCCACAATATGTTACATGCTGTAGACAGTTGTCATTTATTGCAAAAAATAAATAAATTACCATTTATGCGCAACTTATATATACTTCATAACACATGATTGGCCTTGAGAAAAATGTATACAGAAATAGCACAAATACAAACAAATATTGGCCAGTCGTTAGGTATAAAGCTTCTGTTTTGATACTGAGAGTATCGATAAGTATTGTAGGGAATTTCTCATTTTCTCAGGAAAATTGCATGCCACATTGGACAGCTGATATCACATGCAGACAATTTTTTAACAATAATTGTGTCAATAACCTCTAATGACATTGTTGTCGTTTTTCTCACAGCCCAAATCAGCCAAACACATTCTGGAGGCTTTAGATTCTGGCAATCGAAACAGGACACAGCATCCCACTGACATGAACGCCACCTCCTCTCGGTCCCATGCTGTATTTCAGGTATTTTAGTTCATTTCCGTTCATTTTCAATACATCCAAAGGGCAATTTGGTACCATTATAATGCCGTAACACAGATGTAAGAAAGAAAAACACACAAAAAAACTTTATAAACACCAACAAGCTTGGTGGGTCAGATATGAAAGTTCAGAAATAACTCGTCCGTGAAGGAAGAACAGCGAACACAGTGTACGAGACGATTTCTGCCTCAAAGCAGGTGTATGTTTATGCCTTCAGTATGCATTTCTGTAAAACATTTCTATCAAACATACAATTTTCTAAATCATTTTGTTCAAACGTAATATTGTAAATCCCACTCATGGTATAATTTATTTTACAAATTCCATGACGTTGTTGTGCAGTGCCTCTTGATTTCCATCAAAAGCAATTTGTTTGCAATTTCCATAATTCTGTCAACACAGTGACGCCAGTTCCTCTGCCTGCTGAGAGTGAAGCAGTGTGGATTTTATGGTGTCATAGAGCAGCGTGGTCCTTTTCAACCAGGAGGCTTCGGGTAGCAGGGCTGCCACCAAAAACCTCCTGGTTTTGCGTGACCCAACAATAATTGACGATGATGTAATGTATGAGCTGCAATATGGTTTGCAACACTAAATTTGCTCTATGGTCTTCTTGTCTCTAGATATATTTGCGACAGCAGGACAAAACTGCCAGCCTCAATCCCAACGTTTGTGTGGCCAAAATGAGCCTGATAGATCTGGCAGGTTCGGAACGAGCCAGTGCCACAAATGCCAAAGGGGCACGTTTGAGAGAAGGTGCTAACATCAATCGTTCACTTCTTGCCCTTGGAAATGTTATCAATGCTCTTGCTGACCCCAAGGTGAGTTAAATGTGTATATTGTACAAACTATACATGTACTGTAGATACACTTTGAACTTTTGCTTGCCCTTTCCTTGTAACAACAACATTGGTAACAGGATTCATAATTTCAACAAGAAAAACACATTGGTAGAAACGTAGATTACCTGAAAAATCAATTTTGATTATCAATATAGCTAAATACATATATAGTGTCAATGTATATCTTATATCTGAATAAAGAATCCACATATTTATACCACATGTACTCTGGCAGTGAAGATTAATAATATTTGTAACAATAATAATAATAGCATTACCTACATACGCATGTTCAGCGAGATGCATTCTTTTAAATGGAGTGTGCAGAATTTATATGCATCATGTATCTAATCTAATTTAAAATTCAAACCACAATCAAAACACTTGTTTATTATTTTATTGGTATTTGTATTTTTTCTGGTATCAGTGCATCTCTATTTAGATGATTACACATAATTCTGTACATGGTTCTAATTTGTACACAGGCTTGTAAGGAATGTAAAGAACTTGCCTCCATATAGAACAGCTAGAGAAGTGGAGAGGTAACTGAGTATTTGGGTATTATTTCATTCCAGTTGCATACATTAACCTGTTGAGCAGTCTTCTCATTTTACCCATCAGTCCCAGGAGACAAGGTGCAAGCAGGCCACATGCATTTAGGAAATTCTGTGCAAAGTAGTGCTGCCATGTTGAAATGTGATCCATGCTCACCATGTTACTTCATTCTTGAGACAAAACCTTGTTCTTCCTTTGACATTGTTCAACTAGTACCATATGCAAACTGCTACTCTAGAGTGTTGCACTAGTACACTCAAAGTTGTCCCTTAATCTTCCCACACCATAACACCACACCCCAATCACCACCACTATCCCCCACCCTCCTTCCTCTTGTTGATGTTCCAGAGTTTACTGTAGACAGACAGAGAATTGATGGTGTGGCCATTGTTTACAGGAAAGAATGCCCCACTTGTCTGAGCTGACATGCCATCCACTTGAATGAAAAGAATGTCTGATACTACTGTTCAGCCAGCTCAGTATGTCACTTTCATGGCGTGCGATGCGGCACAATTTTTTATGTTGTAACATGTTGGCCTGAGGCCATGTCTACACTAAAGCGGATGCATTTGAAAATGCATCCTGTCAGTTTTGTCCCCTCTGTCCAAGAGGGGTTTTCCACTCATTAAAACTGAGCTTTTCAAAGAGGTGAAACGGCTTTTCATGTATGTTGAAATACAAAATAAATGACACGGGCAACAAAATAGAGGTTTTAACCTACTCAGGTCAAGTGAAGTAATGACAAACCTCTTGTCTATTCCAAATGGTTGACAAGTTCTACCCTAATCTTAAGCAAACAGTGGCTGAAGTGCACAATCTTGTGAGTGAGAAGAAAAAGAAAAGTTTCACCATAAATGGAAAGGTTTTGGAGAACTATCTGAAATCGATGCACAATACACAAACACAAATATATTACATAATAATACAATCAGGATATTTACTCATCTGCATTAGTGAAGCCAAGTCTTATTCTTTAAACTCAACATCTGTGTGACCTTCTGACTCCTCCAAATTCACATCCAAAGTCCATTCCTTCAGATTTCAGTTTGGGGCCGTTTTACATCTTAACATTATTTGTTACAGATTGCTTACTCAAAGTCATGAAATCCCAAATTAAAACAAATGTTTGAAAACACTAGAAATATGGTGGTTGAGTTCCTGCTCCGATTAACGGAGGAATTTAAACCAGTACAGCTCTCCTACACTTCCTGCTAGGACCTGACCTGAACTTTAACTAATGCCTTTTTAATCCAGATGTAGGCTTACGTTCTGTCTAGAGAGAAGAACATATGCTGCTGTGAACCCCAAAAGAGATTATTTTACACTTCTGTGTTACTTTAACTTTTGCGTGACTTTCAGCAATCCCAACGTTCATGAGATTGTGGCTCACCTAAGCAGCTACAGCTTGTCTTTACCCTTATTAGACACTGAGCTGTATTCTCAGACCAGCACTGTGGGTGTTCCCTGCTTTGTGGATCTCGTACTGAAATGAACCCTCCGTACTGAATTTTGTTCCCCATTGGGTTCATTGGGCCCCACCAAATTGCGTAATCTGAATAAGGTTTTCTTGTGACGCTTGTCCAGATGGAGATTTCATATAAATGCACACCTCTCTTTAATACTGGTGTATTTTCTACATTTATCGTAACATCTGCATGTGGGTTGTCCATGGTGTTGCTGCTGAATTTACCGTGAAACCAAGGACACTGATCCTATGCAGAACAATTATGTAATGGGTGGATAGATGGATAAATAAGTATAGGCTTCATGTCTTGAGTTACATCTGGCTGTCCTACCTAAGTCATGCTGTTACACATGTTACATACTGAATAATGCTTATGGAATTATTAACTACCACAAGGATACATCTTTGTGCTTCATGATTTATGAATTACATACATAGTCCATGCTGTAGGTATATTTATGTAGTTAGATAACACATGTATGATGTCTTTTAAAGTTGTGCCGTGCTACAAATCAATCTAGAAGACTATGCTGTAGTGATAAAGCAGTGCTCAATTTAAGATGCACTGAAGGAGAATTTGGCCATTTGTGGATTTTTAGAACTTCCAAAGTAAGCATACTAAGACAGTTCTGAATACCACTACCCTATCGAGTTATGTCAAATATACAACCAAAAGTTACTTACCCACCCAGGAGATGTGCATCAATATTTCTTAACCACCAGCAAATACAAGTGTACTTGTATACAGTACAGGGTCTAAAAGCAGTTTCAAGCATAGGTTAGATTTGGTCTAAAATAAGCACGATTCTTTGTATTTTCAGATTCACGTATGCTTCTGTTGAACTTAAACATTCAAAATGGTCTTACAACTTATTAATGTGATTTTTCTTTTTTTTGTCCATTTGTTTCAGAGTAAAAACGCTCATATACCATACAGGGACAGCAAGTTGACAAGACTACTTAAAGATTCCCTGGGAGGTAACTGCAGGACAGTCATGATCGCCAATATTAGTCCCTCATCCAAGTCATATGATGACACCCACAACACACTGAAGTATGCCAACAGAGCCAAGGAGATCAAGTCTTCGGTTAGTCAGTGTTAAATTTGTCAAGTTTGCTGTGAAGATAATTGTTTGGCTGCTCTGATTACATTTACATGAATGAAAGTAAATTAGTCATCATTTCTGTTTTTGTTTTTTTCCTGTACATTTTCCGAAATACCCATCAGCTGAAGAGTAATGTTGTCAGCCTGGACAGTCACATCGGCCAATATGCAGTGATATGTGAAAAGCAACGGCAAGAGGTAAATACAAAACCCCAAGCACTACCACAGAGAATCCATCGATTTCTTCATCATGTCTCTCAAAAATGTTCATTAAACAGCATCAATATAAACAGTGATTCACATTCACCAATATTCCTATGTTCATTTCTAAAGATTCTACAGTTGAAGCAAAAATTGAAAGAATATGAAGGGAAGAGCATGGGGCCTGCATCTGCAATTCCTTCTCAGAAACAAGGCGAGTTCAAAAGGTAAGTGTGTTCATGACTGATTTAGGGCATGAGCTGAATAAGCTGAGTTTTCTGTAAGGTACTGTATTGTTTTAAATAGTGTGAACCAGGCACTGAGGAGAGACATAAAGCCTTTACGTTACAGCAGCAATGCACAAATTAGACACACAATCAGACATGGCTCCTGTGGTTTCACCCCTGGCCTTTAACCTTTAGCTCAATAAAAAACTTCCTCCATAAGGAATGTAATCTTTCTATTTTTCTTTGTTTGTTTTTTTTATCTGCTTGCACTATTTCAGAACAACTGAACAGATTTATTGGGATTTGATATGATTGTTGTTTGCAGATAGAGGCCCCATGGGTCCATTTCTAAAACACTTTGATGTAAAGCTCGTGAACCCAAAATTAATTTCACTTATTTGTTTGGGATGAAACCATACAGGAATATATTTGATATGAATATATAAATGCCATTTTGTTATCTTTTTTATTGTTCATCGTTTTACAGACCTAGTCCTAGTCAAGATTTATTGGAAGGATTATTCTCTACAAGTTGTGTTATTAAACCAAACAAATTTAAAGGTGTAGACACGTGTTCCGGAGTGCTTTTTAGTCTCTTGTTTATGTTATTATACGGTATATATCATACATGATCCCACCTAGTCCTGCTAAAGGCATACAGTGGCATCTGTCTGAGTATTCAGGTTGGGGCGGGGGAATGGAAAAGCTGAATGAGTCTCACTCCCACACATTTCATTCACTGGCATCAGAATTCACAACTCGCACACTGAGAAGCTCAGAAGAGAGGCTGCACGCTTCTCACACTATTAAAAATTCAGCAGTCTAGCAAGGCCACGACACTGGGGTTACATTGAAGAGTGCAGTCACATTTCAACGACAGCTCCCCAGTCTTATTTACCTGCATGCGTCTTCTGTCTCTCCTCTGGCTTTAACTTAAGAACACAATCACTTCCAAACTCCTTATTGCATTGTATGTCAATATCATCCCATTGCAAAGAAAGCAATGTATATTGTGTAACGAATTGTGTAGTGTAAACAATTGTTTTAATAATCCTAAAAATGGGGGAAAATGTCAAACTTTAACACAAAGTAACTTTCTTTGTTATCTATGTTGCAAATATTTCAATTATTACTTTGTTTATATTATTGTTAATTAATTTAATTTACACTGTAACCATGTTAAATGTTTTGAATATATCACCACAACTATCAAATTTGATAGACGTTATGACGTGTTTAATACCCAAACATGACATTTGTAAGAGCCTTTGGCACAGGAAATGCAGCTTCACTGCTTATGTGGAGATTTGATGCATGTGACAGAGAAGCCGAAAATCACATCTGTCCTCAATCCCTAAATTTGCTTTTTTTGTATAGCTGGTTTTATATTTTTTTTTGTAAGCTTCTTGTGAGGACTTATCTAATGTAGGGTGCCCCCTTTAGAAGAATCTTCATGCCGATTTGGATTCTAATAGGACGTAAATATTTTCTTCATTACTTCACTCAATTTTGAACTGATTTATGATTGTATTTTTTGAGTGTAGGAGGTTTTGCTTACATTTGTACAACAGGTTGTGCCCAGAACATAAAATATTGATTAGATTTTTTTCTCGAATGTGCAATGATGTACATTTATATTATGAAATTAATCCAATATTGCCAATATTTTTTCAGTGTTAATAAATCCTCAACAGTCTTTAATATATTCATGTACTGTGACACTTACATTTCCTAATGCAGCCTTTTTAAGGCCAGTGAGAGAGACTAGGAAAGTGTGGTGAAGGCTGTAGTATTTGAACAGCACTCTTCTCTCTAGGGTGTCAGAAGCTCTGCAGCGAATCTTCTCCAGTCGGGTCGAAATCAGGAGAGAACAGCTGGATCTGGAGAGACAACTGAAGGAGAATGAGCTGCGCCAGCGCTATAGTGTGGAGGACAAACTGCAGGTCCAATATTTCTGTGCCAAGGAAAAGACTGAGAAGGTAACTGATGCTTATGCTGCTATGCACAGATTCCGTCATCCCGGGAAACGAACCACAGCTGCCGAGTCATCATTTCACTTGTTCATCATAGTAGTCTCAGCCATATTTTGGTCTCTTCACAAACCTTAGAGATAATATTTGTTTAAACTTATAACTTCATTAGCAACCTTGGTGAACAGCTCATTGTTCTTTGG
Source organism: Brotula barbata (assembly GCA_900303265.1). Taxonomy (NCBI): domain Eukaryota; kingdom Metazoa; phylum Chordata; class Actinopteri; order Ophidiiformes; family Ophidiidae; genus Brotula; species Brotula barbata. The sequence goes on from OMNV01015342.1 coordinate 59,604, forward strand.
GAAAAATGCCTGTCGAAGAGGCTTGAAAATTTGTTTGCTGCACCTGACAACATATGTGACTTTCTGAAATCTGCCAGGCAAGCCCACTTAATGCAGCAATTGGGCAGGCCTGTCACATGTAAATTGGTTTTGGTTTTTAGCTCCCAATCAAAGGAATTCGTAGTATTTGAGCGCACACCATTGTCACGTCATATCCCCACTTACAATGCGCTGGTAATCAAACAAAAACATCACAATTTCCTGGTTACAACCCTTCCCTTTACCCACAGAGAACACTGGTGTTGTCAGTTCTGTTTTTTTGATTGCTCACATCGGGCCTCATTCATCAACCGTGCGTGTGCATGAATTTGATTTTATCTGGAATATAAGGAAAATAAAATTGAAATTTGTAGGGTTCACAACATGTTTGTACTGTAAAACATTTGTAGGTACACATGAAATGCAAAACAATAATTCCAATAACACACAAGACATTATAGTGAATTATAATTGAAAATGGTTGATATTATATATTTATTCTTTTATTCAATACCCTTTCAACATAAAGGCCACAAGAAAAGCATTGATGATTTCAGAAATCAGTACACATCTGTCCAAATGCGTCATGGTTCTCTAGGAGTCAAATCCACTAATTTTTACATTATATTGGCATCCCGGATCTATAGCCCACATTCCTGGGATTGTTTGGATCACTAAATGCCATTGTTGTCTTGCATCTGCTCCATTCTTCCATTGGCCCTGTGCTGTTCAACAGCACATCATTCGTTCCTGACATCAGTGACCTCTATGTCTTTGCTTCGATGGGTGGTCAGTTCTGTCCTGGGAGAGAGTTTTTTGCTTCTAGTTTGAGGTCAAACTACTTTCTTTTGTTTTTTTTACACATGCAGGGTTTTTTCCAGACCTACTGTACATCACGCACAGGTGCAATAAAATGTATTCTACTAATACCTACATTGCCATTCGGAAATTATTTTTTTTTGCATCCCCCAGACAGAAAGGATTTTATTTCCCACAGAAAATTTTTAAACCACATTAAAATGTGCTTCTTTAATGGAATTTTTGACTAGAGTCAGTTCCTGGCTAGACACAGTCTAATGTGTTTACAGTTAATGTTTAATATAAACAGTGGTGTTTGTCATCTTCATTCCCATGAAGCCAAAAGAACCTTGAGGGGGCAGGGGAAGAGTTGAAAACTGATTTCGGCATTCACTGCCATGGCAACAAACAAAGTTTTGAAGCTTTTACATCAGCTTTGGTTTTTATGCTTCACTGTTGGCTCTGAGACTCCCATAGACAAATAGGGACGAATGTGAAATACCATGAATGCTTTCAAATCATATGCCCTTTTAATGACTTATTTCATCCTTGTAGTGTGCTTCAAAGTTGAAGATGATACTTGAGTTTTAAAGCTGAATAATGAACAAATGCCCATCCCTTTAGACCTTATTCCCCCTAATGGCTAAATTGCCTAATGTTGCTTCCAGCTATAGAGCAGCTACTTATCAAAATAACTATTATTTAGAGCACATGCATATTTTGTCATTACAACTACAACAACTAACAGAATGATGTGCCCTCACAATCATGATTGTATTTTTTTGTTTTGTTTCCAACAGGCCACTTGTAAGTACGAGCGGAAAATCAACAGGTTACGTGCACAGCAGCAACACATTTGCAAACGCTTGAAGGAGGCAGAAACACGCTTTGTGGACAATGACAACTGGCTTCATCGTGTCGAGAATGAGATGAAACTGCTGAAGTCAGATGCTCCAAACTCAGAGGTTAGAACTGACTGCATTCTTTCAGGGAAGGGTGTGTAATTTCACATTAGAAATGTGAAGTAGAGATTCCATGGCTATGCCATAAAAATTCCAACAATACTTACAGTGGAGTTTGTGATGGAGTAACAACTCAACAAGAATTGATTCTTGACTGTGTTACATTTGCAACTATCAAAACAAATGCCAGCAGATGCAAATTTGAATGATGTAACTTGTAGGTGTGATAAAAAAAAAGTTTGGGTTTCTGCAATAATACTTGATTAGAAAAAGGGGGAAATTATATTTTTCAAAAATGTATTCCTTTTTGTGTTTTTTGTTTGTTTATTTTGGACGGTAGGCTGTATCTCTCCTGGTGACTATCTTTGTTTTCTTCCTACCTGTTCTCCCAGTAATTAGACCCATGCTCATTTTATTTCTCCAGCTCACTCATGGATCACTGAAGAGAATAAATCAATACCCTTTACTCATCCCTCACACAGCAGCCAGTTACCTAAAACCATGTCCATGTTATTTTTTTCTTTATCCTTTCTTCCAGGAACTGACCCAGAACTATGACGCACCCACCAGTCAAATGTTCTCTCTGCTGTTGTTTCGTAGTTCCTTTACGTCAGAGGTTTTTTTTCACTTTACCCAGAGCTGACAGCTTTTCAGAGGAAACGTACCTGAAAACAGGAACCTTGCATCGTCTCTCTAGCATGCCGTCCCCCAACTACATTGTTGCTCTCCTCTCATCCTTCTCTCTGGAGCCCTAATTCAACATGTTTTTACCGTAGAGTTTCTATTGCTGCAACATTTCTTCTGTCTGATCTGACTTCTCCTTCCTGTTCAGGTGTTAGATAAGGACCTACATTGCCACAGACTGGAGCTGCAGGTAAATGACCTTAAACAACACATCAGGCAGATGGTCCTGCTCACAGCGCTGCAGGATCAGGAGAACAAGCGCATGCAGAAGTAGGTTGACAGATATAATTAATTCTCATTGCAGGTGAAGACTTGCATTACATGTCACACATTCTGGCATTGTTTCCGGTGGAAACGTCTCTCGTTTTCTGATTTATTTCAGAATGGTGAACATCCTGTTGCCTGCACACAGCCGACACTACTGTGTGTTGCATCGAGCCGGACTGAGCACGCTAGAAGACGAGAGGGAGAACCATGAACTAGAGCACCTTGTGCTGAGGGAGAGAGGTGTGGTCTGGGCTGACCAGGAAGGTGCAGGGACTGGAGAGGAATCGCAGGAGACAAATGAGGCAGGAGGGTCTGGGTTCTGCAGTGATTTGGCACCTATCCTGACTTTCTCACATCTGCTCTACCACCAGAATAGCCCCTGCAGTAAGTACCATCAGCACAATATTTTGTTGTGATACTTTTCTGTATTTCTCATCCATATTTTGTTTGCGTTGATCACAATGCCCATCAAGTGTGAAGCACGATTGCTGTCCGATTTAGTGATGAAAACTAATTAGACATTAGGAATTATTATGCATTTCCACTACACTCAAATAGGGCAGTGCACTGATATCAATCCAATGGTCACAGCTAATGATAGTAACGTGATAGCAGCTGCCTTATTCAGATGGTATATGTTTTCATGACATGTCTGTAAATTAATTATTATCAACGTATGAGCCATATTCATAAAACTCAACGGTAAATCCGTTGCTCAGCTCTAAATTTCCACCATGGTAATCTCAGCTCATTCATAAAGTCACTGTGGGTTTGATTAGCCCACCAGAATCCCATTACCGTGGTGTCATCTGTGGCGGTGTTGGAGGCAGCAGTCAGTCACAATGAACATATTAATGAGATAATGCATATTCAAGACCTAGTTTTAGACAGCATAATGGACACTGGCCTAAGAAAGCTGCAGAAGAGCTTGTTGTTTTAAGGGAGGGGGTAGTTTGGAATAATAGAGCGTCTAGACCGTAAAAAGAACCGCTGGCCTGCCAAAAGTGGTGGTAAGACGAGAGATGATCTGCAAAGAAAAAAGCTTTGTGACAGAATCGGGAGTCCCAGTAACTCATTTATGAATGAGAGAAATCATTAGTGCTAGGGTATTTTCCCTTAAGCTGATGTTAAAGCTCATGGTATGTTTTGTATGGCCCAATGTGTGTAATATTTATATTAAATTCACACAAGTTAAGACATTGCCGTACATCAGAGATGGGAGTTTCTACTTTATTTACACATTGACATTACATCAAAAACCCACACAGTCAACGAAAGCATAATATAACAATATGGTGGCTTTCTTTTCTTTCTGGTTACCTGTACCACAAGCTTAAATCGTCTGAAAAGCGTTTTCAGGAATTTCTCTGTCTACGATGTCCTCAAACTGTGTCCACATGAGTTAGACCAATGAGATATACAATCTAGATGTGAGTCACAAAGAACAAAGAGACTCCAGTGCCCCTGTTCTTCAGTAAAACAAGCAAAGATACGAAGAATGACAGAATATTACTGACATGTCAATTTGCACTCTATTGCCATAATAATAATATCATTACTCCACCCATGTAAAATTAATGCTGTCCAAATGGGGCTTGTATCACAGCAACATGTAAAACGGATCATTACTTCGGCCAATAGATGTGTCAGACATTCTAATATTCTAAATGATACAGAAACACCTATTTTATATATTAATGTGCTGGGGATTTCAAATGAAAATGAAAAATTGAGGCTATTTGTGATTTTAAAAATCACAGTGACTTCTCAGACAACAGACACCAGTAAAGAGATGTTACAACTGCTGCAGTGGGACCCAACAGTGGCAGCAATTCTGTCAGGGCCCCCATTCGTGATATACAAGCCGTGGCACACAGTGGGGCATGAACCAAAGTTGACCACCAAGACTCAATTTCTATGACAGTGTCAATCATTTGTCAGCCTGTGAACTTTGTGAAGCCTGTGCCCTTTCTGCTGATTTCCTTTGGTTGTACAGATTTCCAAAAACACACATTCTGACTTGACACATTTTTGTTCAGTAAAGCTCCATTGGTACAGTAACCCATGTGTTGCAGTTGTTGCTAAGCAAAAACAAACTTTGTGAACACCTTTTGATTGAAGTGAATTCAGCAGATGCTGATGTATTTATACATAATTTATTTTTTTGTAACCCAGATCAGACCTCCTTAGGCAGTACTGTCACTATTTGTGTCACTGTCATAGTATCTGAAATATCGAAAAGTTTTCATGTAATTTAAATGTCTTTTTTTTTTTTTTTTTTTTTTTTCAGGTGCAGATCGACGAACAAATAAAGCATCATTGTGCCTCCGTGCTCTGTCACCGAAAGGTAGCTCTTCCTCCTCTCTCCCTCGCTCCCATTTTGCTAACATGATCATTAATCTAAAATCCCTGCGTACCTGTCAGATCTACCCCCCTCTATGACTCATTCGTTCACTTGCTGTCTTTCAGTTTCACCTTTGACATAATCCATCACACTTATGCAAACGCACTTTGAGAAATGATGCTACATTTAATTCGGAGGTGCCCAAAGATTATACATGTGTTGGGTGTACTGCATAAAGTTGCAATTGTTCTGCACTGTCATACTTTTTCATAGTCTTGCTTGCCTTTTTATTTGCTGGACATGTTTTCAGTGATGCTCGTCTACATCTGTCTGTCTGTCTGAAATGACTGACTTGTTCAGAGAAAAAATATACACAGTAAAAATCAGACATGTAATATAATTTGATTTACGACAGTGCCACAGACTCTCTGTCCCAGCCCAAAGTTCAGCAATGGAATGCTGCAAGAACTCCTACGACTTTTACAGGGGGAAAAGTGCACGTAGGGAAAACCTTTGGGGAAATTTTGGGGGGAAAAAAACTAACATGAAATATTACTCTCAGAATTGACTGTAATGATATTTACTGCAGGTGGTCTACATTTCATTGAAACATTCTGTGGGAAATGTAGGTTTTGAAAAAGAAAATACGCCTAACAGATGACCAGAGTTTGGCGATGATATACGAAAGCAGCAGGGAATTTGTCACCTCTTATTAAACTTGGAACCTACAACTCAAAATAACACTTGAACTCTGATAAGGCGTTTAATTTCAATGTTTTGCTGAGGGTAGCACCATGTGGGACACAACACCTCCTGTGTCTACGCGGGTTTCCCTTGGGTTCTCTTGTTTCTTACCCCCTTTAAAAATCTGTAGGTTAGGTGAATTGAAAACTAAAAATTACCCAGACCAAGTGTGAATGAGTTCATCTGCTGGGATCCAAGCCAGCCCCCAATAACTGTGCACAGTTTGAGTGTGGATGGATGAATGGATGGAAAGTTTATTGCTTTAAAATACATGTCATACTGTTGCTCTGATTATTGTCCGTACCTCAGTTAATGCAAAGATATGAGTAAGATGTATGCATGGACAGAAATAATAGGATTTTACGGTTCCCTGGACATATGTGCTGAATGCCCATTGTCCCTTTACGCAACATTTCATGCACAAAGTCTATGAGCTGAGAATGCGCATGCAAGGGTGGCATCCTTTGACATTTATACGCCTGAGAAAAATTTCTGCTGATATTAATCCGAATAACGGACTATTTCGATTGTGTTATGGTGTTCACAAGAGACTCGAAAAAAATGATTTATTGCCTTCAATGAATTGTTGCAGTGTTTTCGATGTTCATTAGAAGTATTGAATGTAACTCAAAAACACTAATGAATGGTTGCTAGAACATCAACAACAACCATTTGGCTGAATAACTATGAGGATAAATATATTGGATGCTAGTAATATTATAACCCCCATAAAACTAATACAAAATATTTATCTTAAAGAATATCTATATAAACATTTTTTTGCAGTGTTGAATGTTTGTATGAATTCTAAATGCTATATTATGCTTCATTACTGGAAAAAGCTACACACGGAACAATAATGAAATCATAACAGTCTGTGTCCTCTTAATTATTATCTCACATATTAACACACATGCAGTCTCACAGAATCCATTTCATTCTTAATTTCACTTTAGTAAATCATGCAGCATATTGTACACATACACACGTGCATTAAGCATAGTTCTCTCAGCGGTGTGCAGCGTTATCAGTTATCATAAATGACTGGTTAATTACTGGCATATTCGACATAATGTAGCCTTTAGCATTCATACAAACTCGTTGTGCTCCTGTCCTGACGTCTGTTTATTTGTCAGTCTCCTGCTGCTTCCTCAGCTCTTAATGGTAGTCACTCACTGCAGCATGTTATGAGAAATCGCTCCACCCTGCAGCTTACTAAACCAATCACATCTGATCAGATTTGGAGAGGGCTGGGATTTGGAAAGGGCATTAACTCTTTATGCAATGGTTAACGACGAGTCACTCAGAACTGAACGCTTTGAGGAAACGTGAAGGTACATTTTAACCTGCCATGTTTCATAATTGATTACATGTACACATCCACGGCTGCTCACGCTCCGCTCCATCTTTTGCTCTCGGCTTTGTAGTCTGTCTTCTACCCCTCACTCTTCGTCTGTATTTCTTCCTTCTTAGATTATTGCTGTCCATTTTTCCTCAGATGTCTGTTGGTCTGCTTTTGTCTCGCCTAGCTGTCTTCCCCTCCCACCTTCTCCCTTTGTCTGTTTGTTTTTCTCTGTCTGTCTAGCTTCTAACCCTCCCAATCCCTCTTGAGCTTCATTCATGAAAATGCAGATCCACAGCAGGGCAGGGAAAAACGTCAACAGACGTAAACTCCCCTGCTCCACCAACCAGAAAAGGCGCACTATAAAAAACAGGCAGCAGCAACCAGGCGACCCTAATTCAGTGCAGCCTCCACCAGAAATAGCAACTCATGCATGTATTAATCCCCTACAAGCCAAAAATATGTGATTGAAGGAACTCTGCCGCCATTTATTGCAAGGGACAACTCCTCTGCTACAGAAAGGGGATATTTATCACTGTCAGCCGTGCTGTCTGAAGTCTGACTCATTTGTTAAATATTGCATACTGGTATTCAGGGTAATGTACAGATCAGTTACTCACCTTTATATTTACCATCTGCATGTCCTTTATGTGATGGCATTTTTCCTTTTTAGACCTCCCCCTCAGGAAATGCCATGAGCCTGATGGGCTTTAGAATGTGATGCAGACATTGTGATTTAACCCCATTCTGTTCAGCAGGAGGCACAACTTCATATTCTCCCATGGCCGGACAATAGTTTCAGTACAAATGTTACACAAGTTTTAAGCCAATGTCCAAATTGTCTGCAAAATAAAATGCAAATCAGTGTTTCCATCAGCTAGTATTATGCTAATGTAGGTTAATGTAGGTGATGTGACATGATTATATAATTAGAATAGCAGCATTTGCTCATCTCAAATTCGGGTATATATCATGTATTTCATTGCTGCTTCCTGCCTAAGTAAATTATTGAATTAATTTGTCTCTTCCATATAAACACTCTGTGTGCTGTATTTCTCAGCCTTCTGTTGTAAATGGTTGTTGGCATTGCGCCCTTATTTGACAGTTCACAAAAGGGAGTGAAAAGAACATGGGGATGGCATGCAATATTGCGGTTACATGGTATTCATCCCGGACTGTTATGCACGCCTGCCCTTATTATTCCTTACATTTGGGCTTTATGGGCATTATGTTGAAGCAAAGGCATGTAATCGGGAATGGCAACAAGACAGATGCATACTGTGTCTAAGATTGAAGAAACTTGGAAAAAAAACATCTCTATTTCTACAGCCCTTATCGTTTCTTGTCATCCTTTTTAGCTTTAGCCAAGCATTAGAAATGATTATAAATTCACACTGCACAAAACCATTGGAAGAAAAATATGATAACCACGCCCGTATTGATTCTTTGTCATATCATACATACATGGCATAAGATGCAAAAAGTCAGGCACTGCTTTCCAGGAGGTTTTAAGGCTATGAATTTTTACCCGAAGATAAGAACTGAACCATTTGAAGAATGTTCCAAAAATGTCGACCCAATGTTTTTAGATAAGGGAGGATGAGGAGTACCTCCTAGTAAACAATATTGGTGGGAATAATAATGTTTTAAATATGTTTTTAGCGCTGAATTTAGTTGAGTTAGATCACTATTAATTAATGTAGTCAGTTTTGTGACACCAGGCCATGCGGCTAATCTATTAATTATTGTTTGTGTTCGTAGGCAGGGGAAATCAGACAGACGTGATACAGGAAGTACCTCTCAGGAAATCAATCAGAAGAAATCTGTCGGTGTCACTGGCACAAAACCCCAGTGACATCAGCCAGGCCCAAGTCTTTGAGGAAGGCATGTTTCCACTTCCGTCCACACCAGAACCTGTTCAAAAAGACGTTCAGGCCCTGTCACTGAGCTCCAACGTCTGTGATCCCAACATGACCTTTGAAATCCCAGACGACAATGATCAAACGGAGACTAATGCAACCATCATCATACACAGTGGCAGCCCCTGTCAAGCATCAAGCTCCACACACCTCTCTGTTCTTCAGCAACCACCCCATCCACCCAGGAGCAACGGGGCCAACCAAAGTCTCAACGGGAGGTGGGCAAATGTTTCTCTTAATTCTCCTCATTGTGTCATAGGATTTTTGTGAGCAATGCACTCCCTAAACCTTGCTGTAAAATGACTCAGTAGCTATACATGTATTGATCCTTTTATGTTTCCATATGCATAAAGTCCAATTTGCTTTGCATTATGGGTACATTTTGATGGTGGCAAACACAACCGAAAACTTTCTCCCTGACTTCTGTCCACACACTCAACCAACTCGAGATTTAAGATGTAGGGCAGCAATTTGGGGGTTTTAGACTGTGCCCGCTGCTCTAAAACAGGTGGTGCAGCACAACATGTGGCTTGGGATGCTCTAAATCCAGATATAATGAGCTCTTTGCAATCTGTTCCATATAACACTGCCTATCTGTACCTGAAAATAGTTGTAAACAAATACTTTGATACACCTACTGCTATTCTGGGGATTGGATGGCTCTGCTAGTGGTACTAGGTTACACTGTGTCAAAGATATACTCGTAGCTCGACTAAGACTTTACCGGACCAGAGTGTGACTTACTCTATTAAAACATAAACATTTTCTCCTGCACTGGATGCTGTTTAAGTGCTGCGAGAGTTATGTGACTGATGAATTGCTGTTAGCGTTAGCTGTGAAACATATCATCCATTTAGCAACATTCTTGATATCCTGTGGTATTTTGGCTTTCTGAGCATCTCATCTGTGCAGTAATGATTTATGAAACAACCATGGAGTAATTATTTTGTTTCTGCTAAACTGAAAGATGATAGCCAACATTACATTATTGTTCATACCACATTCATAACACCCAAACAAGACCATCCACTTTCCAGCTACCACAATGCAATGCTACTTCACTGACATAACTGATTCATTTAAGCATCCATTGGAACCGTGTCAATTAGAAGATTTTTTTTTTTTTTTATCCAATACTGCTTTTTGTCCGTAGGCCAGAAGGCATATTATTTATTGAATATTACATACACACCTAGGTTAGAAAAGAAAAAAAACATTTACCTTTTCAGAATTCTCTATACCGTAAAAAGTCGAAAAGATTGCCAATGATTTTGTGTGCTTCTTTGTCTTAAAATTTTCAACAAAATAATCATAATAATTGGAAAAACATCTCACATTCACTGTAAGAGATGGGAAAAGTTGTGAACTTCTAACTTTGTTGGGGGGTTTTTTCTACATGATTATAAATATGGATATGAATGGTGACTTTCACCCCCAGAACGCACTGCTGATACTAATACAACAACACCTCACCACACCTAGCAAATCATTGCAGGGAGTGGCTTCACCTGTAGGGTTGGCAGGCTCACAAAGTTACAAATTTTATTTGTCACCACACAGATAGTTTAGATGATGCATAGAGAGGCTTTTACTGCCTTTTCACCTGAGCTAGATCAGGTCATAAAGCACACATTTAACACATCAGATCAAGATTAAGTGAGTCATTAAGTACCCTGTTGGTAGTAGCTACTCATCAGTAATATCACTATCAATTTACATCTGCCTGGGAATCGAATTATAAGGTTAAATGGTGTGAAATATCACTTGTTGGCAAACACATCCTTACCTTAACTAGTCAAATCTGATAAAAACGTAAACTTAAAGGCGCATTATGTTGATATGTTACAATTGGAGTGATGTGATCTTGTCAGTACGTGTGAACGTCAGAAAAAACCCAAAACACTGCGTACACAGTTCATACCAGTACATAAAATGAAAAAAAGCTACCTGAAAAGTATCTGTGAGGCAACGAAATTTGCATAAGCAAATATGTGAGTGCAGGTGCATCAAAAAGAAGCGCCAACAATTGTGAAAAAAGTGGGAGGGAAAGAAGCACTTCCTACCACCAGATTAAGTTCAATCAAAGGGACTCATTCAGTCGTTTGTGTTTGAAAACGGTGACAAATGTTCATTAGTCATGAATATGAACGTACTCTTGCTCCACAGACCACAGGAGCTGTCCTTATTAGAGGTGAGACGTGCCAAACCGTCCTACATGGAAATGACATCTGCTGCACAAGGGAAGCGTAAATTTAACAAGTAAGCTGCCTATTCAGGTTCCTTCACATACTTTACATTATCTTCTATTTAGACACAAAAATCACAATGTTTGGTTTCAACAGCTCAAACTATGTGACATTTGTGATTATGTATTTCATTGATTCACCATTGGTTTTTCTATTCTTTTTCTGTCTTTTATTGTAGGAGCATCAAAGATGAGATCACACAAGGCCCTTCAGCAGCTAAGCGCATTAAGAAAGACACTTCAGTAGCAAGGGTTCCACTTAGGGTGAATCGCTTTAACGGTACGTATCAACGGGATAAAATACTATAGAGCTCAACTCACGTTTACTTGTATATCACAGTGTCACACACAATGTCCCAAAGGGCTTTACAGGACTACACATTGATGGTTCCAGACAAGGCCAGGCCGAACTCTTATCGTATACAATCCTCGTGCAATATAACAAAATCTACTGCACTTTTTAGTTTGCAAAGATTATCACTGCAGAGATTGTGTGACCCACATGTCGACTCTGTAGTGCATTGGTGAGTGTTGTGTTTCAGAGGATTACATTGTTACTTATTTTATGATATGTGCAGAAGGGGGCAAAATAAGTGAACCACAATATGATGCTGTCCCATAGCAGCCACAAGTGATCGCCGTAGAGCTTAATCATTTCCACCCCGTCAATGCCAACAAAAATGTAACACTATCTATTCATAAAGATGAAATTTCTGCACGTCTGTGGTATCGGATTACAGGACTTGGATGACAGGACTAGGGTTGACTGAGCATTTGCTGCTGTGGCCCCAGGCTTTTGAACAGCGTCCCCGTGGATGTTATTGGCCTTTTTCCACCACGGGCCTGAATCATACGGAGCCAGCAGATCCCCAGAAGAAAAAAAAATCTGGCCATGTTTACCCCACGGCTGAGACATGCTTGTCTCCGCCCTCAGTGACGTCACAGTGATGTAGGGATGTACTGATTGCCTCAAACTCCCAAACAAACAGACAGAGACCACAAGACCGCAGAATTTATCACATAAATTTTCAGCAAATTTCTGAACATACACCTTTTCTTTTTCTTTTTTTTATCAGGTTACACTTAGAGTGAAATTGTGTGGTCTGCATGCGTTTCCTGTGCTGCAGAGGGAAATAACCTAGCTATTGTTCCTGTTCTATCATATGCATGTTACTACTGATAATACACAAAGTACCATACAAGTGCAACAATTGTTTGCTAAAGCTTTATCTGCTCCAGTCTGAACACTTCCCCATACATCAGTGACCCACACTCAGCCTGCCCTCTCCCGGGAGATTCTCCTTCAATGGAAACAACACTCGAGCTCTGCGTAGAGCTCGCATAAGGGCTGCTTTGGTACGACTCGGATAGGACTCAACAGCAGCAGAAAAACAACATATGTCAGCCATCACGGTGGACCTGCACAGACGGGACCTTTATTGGTTGATGTTTGATTTTTTTTTTCACCCTTTCTTTTTTGATTTTGGATATTATTTTGTGTATGTTTGTCCTCCTGTATCATTGACCTGTGAGGCCCTTTATGACACTTGCTCCTGAAAGTTGCTATGTAAGTAACATATGTGCTCTTCATAATGATTTGTTTGCTGTGTGTCCCCAGGATCAGAGAACAAACCTCGCAGAGTTGTGAGGAGCATTTCTGAAGGAAACCTCAACACGCTGGGAGCTCAGAAACCTAAATCCATTTTCTACAAAACCTCTCAGCAACTGAAACGAGTGACCAAACGGATGTAAGGCAGCATCCTTGTGTATATGGACAGTGTCTTTGTGTTCATCTTCTTAAAATGTTTACTTAATGTTCCAATGTAAAGTCACTTGTGGCCTATTGGGCAGGTTTCTCAAACAGAAAGCTGTTATAACAGTTTGTTTTTTATTGCAGTGACTGAGAAACCTCTCATCAACCACATTATTGTGTACATACAAAACTGTATAGTCAGATTACGTTTTAGATTATATTTTAACTAGTTTGATGGTCTGTTCTAACCTGCTTTTAGCTGAACCTTTGGGTCGTGAACTTAATGGTTTAGGAAGGAAAAATGTTTGTGTGTTTTAACTACAGTACATCCGTCTGGATACTTTGGAATGATAACTTGAAGCAATTGTCACTTTGGCAGGTGACATTTCTCCAGTGCAGCTAATATCATTGGTTTATCATGCCTGACTCTCAAAATACGTCTTGCATACAATTCTTTTTAGAAATTTTATTTCTTAGTTTAACTCTCAGTGTTCATCAACAGGTAAAACATGGATCTCCACGATAATAAAAGCCGAGTCAAACCATATCTGTGAATATTTCAATAAATCATTTCTTATCTGTAGTATCTGCTTTTTTGTATTATTGGTTATTCATGTGGATATAACTTTCATAATCACAATCTGTAAACCCATGTTTGTCCTCAACGACAGGAAGTCTTGAAAAACAGCCGTATGCGAGAAATAATGATAAATTGTGAGCTGTTATCCAGTATTTACATCTGTTGTCTCCCCTGTTACTAAGAAATTCAGTATCAAAAGCACACCAGCTGAATATCTTAACTGAATTATGAATATCACATGGGTTAACTACCTTCTGTCATATTTTCATTGATAGGTTTCTCTAAAAATTCTGGCTGTTATCGCACCTTGCGGAGGGAATCTGGCAGTTACTGTGGATGCACTTTCTTTCCTCCTAGGTTTATATTATTTATTGCACCAATATATAAGTTGGGTTATTAGGAAAAAATAAAAAAACAGTCTTAAAACCGGGCAACTCCTTATTCTTGACGCAGCTGTAAAGTTATAAATTTAACTCTTGGTTTCTTTCCCTGCCAAATGAAGAGGAAGATCCTTTCATCCCATCTGTTGAACTGATGGTTTATCCCATTTGGAGGAGTTTGAACAGGACAGTAATCAAGAGAGGTTTATTTTAACAGCGTTTCCTGACACGGGGATACGATTACGTATGTGTATATCTTCCCTTATTTGTGAAAATAAAGTTTTATCCTTCACTTGAGACCACTTTGAAAGAAGTTTTGATAGGATCACTCCCAAATATCTCATTGTTTCGGCTCCCCAGTGAAGATTATCCTTTTTCTGGTGTCCGTGACAAGTGGGTATGGTCTAATTAATGACTACTTGGCTCTTTTGTATATTAAAATTGTGGCCATCAACTCTAGAAGTGATTTATGGTGTTTATCCCTGCTGTAGACCTGTCACACAGCATCTAGATTATTCTAATAAACCTATCTTTACCCATCCTACCCATCCATCTATTTTTGTAAACGGCCACCAAATTGATTCAAGTGCATTCTCTCCCCCACCATCATCGATGACTCGATATGAGCAATGCCTCCATATGTTATGTTGGGTTGTCTTAGTTTAATACAAACAGTCTGCTCTAAGTAAATAAAAATAAAATAACAAATTAAGAGTTTTCTACGTGTCTGTGTAGATGTAAACAAGTTGTAATCTGTACACTGACAGGCTGCGGTCTGGATTATTTTTTGGCTTTTTGAGGGGATAACAGCATTCCTCCACTGTGGAGTTTCCAGTTCAAGGTATTTAATCTGAGCTCGCAGCCTTTCCAATCGTTAATCTGGAGATGGCTCTTACGTATGACCGACCGAACTACAACTTCATTCTCTATCTTATTTTATCTCACTGCCAGCAATTTTGAGTTTTGCATCCATTTAGTTCATTTCCAGCTAGTTGAAAACATTTTCCCGTCTAGACTCCGCTGAGGTCTGACAGATGACAGATGTCACTGCTGAATTATCTCTCCTTCAATTCAACGAATGTGGTGAGAGATAATGTGTACGCCGTCGTCTCCAGAGACGGGCCATACGCACATCTGTACCGCTCACGTCTCCCGGTAAGGATTTTATTTTCTCATACGGTGCTTTGTAATGAGTTGGACCAAATGAGATGAGTCAGAGGTGAGATTACTCATAGGTTAAAATCTTCACCACAAATTACTATGCCCTGAGAATTTGCCAACAAATCAAACAGTTGTCTATAAAACATCCATAGACATTCAGTAAATTTACGTCCATCCTCTATTTTCTCCCAGTGACCTTTACAAATCTTCCCCTCTCGTCCTTACCGTGTGTGTGTGTGTGTCCATAATTCAGTGAGCCTGACTGTCGAATGGCTTCTCCTCCGTTGTGTACCGATCTATACGCGATACACGAATACTCCTTTAAAGCCCCATTTTCTCCGTTTTGCGTGTTTTGCCTTGCACAGATGTGTCTGTTGGAGGAAGTCTTCCTTGGTTGGTTTTGGAGTCTCATTAACGGTGTTTGCTGCCTCCGATTCCCCTTCGTTCTCTTCCAACAGAAAATATAATCTTATTATTTGTATTTTGATGCGGGATCTTTGGAAAGCACACAAAGTAGAACAGAAGAACAAACAAAGAGGAAATAGTAAACCTTCGGTAGACTTTCAACCATCAGGTCGCTCGGTCGACCTGCATTTAGTCCCAGTTAAGGGATGTCAGGGTGAATCCTCTTCCTCCTGCCTGAATGATAATATAATAAGCTTTTATCTTCATATTTTTTCTAGGCCTATCTTTTAAAGCTCTATAAAAATCAAAATGCTCCTACTCACTACTCCCACAGCAGAAAACTGTCTGTTAATCTCTGCCATGTTTAGGTTTTGTTTTTTCACGTGACTGAATTGTGGGAAAACGCTCCATTTTTAGCGTCGAGTATTGTTTGTGGCGCCTACGTCTCATCCGTCGGAGTAAAATAACTGCAACAACGAATCTCACGAAGGAAAGGAAGAAATCGGAACAACGGAGCAGACAGAGTGGATTTCTATCGGGTTCCCGTTTGTAAGTAAATCAAAGCCTCGCCAATGGAGGAGCTCACGGTTCAGCCTGGATTGTAGCGGTGAAACGTCGACACCACTCTGTCGCTTTTCTCATTTTGTTATTTTTGTTGCCGTTTTATTGACGGCTATCTCTCCTCCGGCCTTGGTTTGTCGTCTTTGTTTACTTTACAGAAACATCCTGCCATTGGTGACGGCCTAACCTCAGAAAAGATTCCCACAGTTCTTCTTCCTGGTTAAATGAGTCCCGATCGTTGCTTAACCGGTGGTCAAGCTGCCAGATGTGTTCCAGACGTGCTCCTGCCCGGATGGCTCGTTTTTGATATTTCTATATTTCCTTTTGATTTGGGCCACGTTTCTCTTTCTTTTTTTGGGAGACAATTTCCCCACGCTGCCTTCCTGTTGGTAAACTGCGAGTCGTCCTTGACATACTTCTATTTATTTTGTATCTTTCTTTCTTGTGTGAAGAAACAGGCGTATGCACCAACAACACACACTCCTTGCGTGAGACACCCTTGGCCAGTGAAAGAATTCAGATTCCGATAGAGTTCCAAGATGTTCCTGCGTTTTCAAAAAATGCAAACTTTTCCATTGTTTTCCAGCACAAAAGCAACTCTTACTGTCGTTCACTTCCCAGATGATGTCATTTTTCCATCACGATGCTGCTTATTTATCTCTATCATAAGTATTTCATCATTCAGTCATCCTTAACCTTCCACCCTCACACGTGGTGTTTTTATAAAGGTTTCTCTCATCCCAAACTTCACTGTAAATAACACGAACACGAGCGTTTAATGCAATATTACCAAGAAAACAACTTTCACGCCAGTTTCCTGTGCCGTTTCCAAGATATTTTTGGCATTCCGATATTGCGTGTTAGGCTGGGAGGATGTGAGGAATCATTCGGCCCGAGCTTTTATTAGAATTCTGTGCTAAAAATGAATGTCAAAAAAATACCTCCTGGATGTACGCTGAGGGTGGGACCTCATCGCTCTGTCTGGAGAGAACTAGACTTGTCACTTTGAATTCAGTCTTGCAACTTTCAGTGGCACAGCATTCAGTGTGATCTTTATTTTTAGCTCAGGAGCTCAATGCATATATCAGCACTGTACTGCGCAAGCACTGACACCCTCTCATTCACAAGAATCTCTTCATTCTCTCCCTGTGTGTGTGTGTGTGTGTATGTGTCACACACACACACACACACACACAGGGAGGCAGGTCTTGGCTAAAGTTTATTAACTTTCTCTCAGCCAATGAGGTGCTTTGTGCGTTTTTCCTGCTGACCAATGGGACAGATTGAGAGGTTGGAGGTGGATGTTGCTTAGCAACTGCAGGTAGAATCTCAGATCATGTCGGACCCATTGTTTTATCTTGCCTTCCTGAGAGACGTTGCATGTTATGTGTTGATATTTGTTGGGAAAATGCGTCACAAAGTTGTTAACTCTATTTTTGTATTGTTCAGCGAATCATCCATTGTCAGCCGTGGCGTTTCCCCTTTAAGAGCGAGCTGTACTACACGCCTGTCATTAAATTACTACACGCACGGCGGCTGCCAGCGTGAAATAACTCCAGTGAATTCATTTTGTTTGTATTTACTTATTTGATGTATGTGCGTGTTGCTGTTATTACAGGAAAAACATCCCTTTTTTTTTTTTTACCCATCCTGCTGCAGCGAGTGCTTACAAACACACAACAGGCCGAGTTGGTTCAAATGAATATTCCACATAACAGCATTATTGTGTTAGTGACTCATGAAGCTTCTCCAACTTTTCGACCAGCTGCGCCCCCTACGACCATCCTCACACACAAAGGATTGATTCCATTAATCATAATATTGATTCAGGGAAGCTGGACTTTGGGCTTTTGACTGGATGAAGTTAAGAGTGTGGTTTTGTTATTCCGTGGAAGTGCGCGTCTCTCGTTCGCGATGACGAGGAAGAGAAACCCTGACAACCACACATAAATATAAATATAAGCATATGCACACACGCACGCACGCACTCATCCTGACTCCCACAAAGCTGCACGTCACTGCTGTGAACTTTCGGTCCTCTGTCTAATTAGACAACATCTTACAGCAGTATTTCACTGTGGTAGAACTCATCACCGATACTCACTTTACACATTACCGTCGTGATAACAGACCAGATGTCTTTATCAGCGGTCACGTTCCTCAGCTCCCACCAGGTTCCAAGGCCAGATGGGGAATACTATGTTATTCCTGCAGGGCATTCTGGGTCAGCCCTGTGGGATCCTCAGGCGAAGGCGGGGCAGAGATCGGGCGTGATGCTGGAATGTTGTGTTTAAGTGTTGTCTTGGCTCGTTTTTATAAACTTCCAGGATGGTTTTCCTGTCTTAACCCATATTGGTTGTAAAGATGAAAAGTAACACAGTGAATGTTATTGAGTTTAACGTTCGCCATACTAGGTGCATCCAAACTACATCTATCATGTCTCCACAGTGCAGATTTTTCAAAATTCAACTCACTTGGTTAGCCGATCATCATAAATAGCAATAAATATATTTTTAAGTTGAGATAGGTGTGTTATTTTTCCATAATTGCTCTTTAACACCTTATAACACAATATTAAGGATTTTTTTTTTATATATATATTTCTTGATCCAGTCTTAGATCTTAATTGAGACCCAAATGTAACAACACCTTTAAAAAAGCCATTAAAAAAAAAAGCAGAAATCCATGAAGTATCCTTTTATATTTTTTTTTTGCTATCATTGTTTTGAAGTAGGATCCTTTTTTTGTCACTTTAAAATGTTACATTATACAAGAGGCACGGAGCAAAATCACGTGGAAATTGACTTGTCCCTTCCCGTGATGCTTGATGCAAATATTTAAATGGGGTTTATGGAAATTCCTGGCATGCACTCTGGATTTGACATGTAAAGCAGGGCGATGAACATTTTTGTTTATGCCGGGTCCATCTGTGTCCAGCACATCCAACCGTGGGAAGCCAAGGAATAAAGCTACAACACTGCAGGTCATCCGCTGCGTTATCCACTCAAACCCCGGCACGTTAATGGACATACTGCAACTCAGGGGGAAGTTTGCTGATCAATCAAAGAAAGTGCTTCTGGTTCTGGTAAGCCTCCAAGACTCGCACCTTCACAAAGACACCGCGGGAATCGGCCGCTGATTTTGGGCGGCGCGGGTGTGTTTAGTTAAATCTGTTAGCGTGCCATTTTCCTTTGCTTTTACAATCAGTGCCAGTCTGTCTGCGTCTAAACACAGTATTGGCGAATGTGAGATTCGAGAGCCGCGTCCGTTCACGCAAACTGCTGCGATCCTCAAGGACTTTGTATTCTCAACCGTTCTGAGATCTTTCCGGAAACTCAAACATTAGCGTACAAATTCATCAGATTCCGAATGTAAAAAATCGAATCAAATATTTAGATTGACACTCGGGAGGCAGATTGATAGCACACACACACACCTCGCGTATCTGTTGACGATTGGCCGCGGCGGCAGCTTCGTGCAGTCTTTATGGTGGGGGATGGTTCGGATTTATAGTCTCCTTTACCAGGTAACGTCTGCTGTTGTGAAACAATGTGACAGAAAATCAGTAGAGCTGTGATGGCTCAGCAGTGTTCTTTGGCCCTGTACGTTTCTTACCAGGAGCTTATTCAAAGCCCACCTCAGATGTATGTAGCCAGCGGATGACTCATCCTCGGGAGAATGAGCTGTATGCTGCAGGTAGCCTTGCACATAAACATTTCAACATTTGCAGAGTCTACTGAAGCACTCCGGTGACTTCAACTCTGCTCTTAGACGCACCGTGACACACCAAGACGCCGTCTGACGCGGTCTGGTCCTCCTCTCTTTGATGTCACGATGTCATGTAATGGCTGTCGTGCTGTAACGTAGGAGCCGGTGGGAAAGGACAGCAAAATTTGGTTTACTCTAGCATCAAATTGGGCATTATAGTTATTGGCATGGGGACCAAATTCAGAGACTACGGGGGTTACACAGAGCAGAGCACGAGTGTGTGTGCTCGTTACACCAATATTACCAGGTGACATGGCATAAACACACCGTTCAAAAACACGGGTGTGTTTATGTGGTTGTTGCTGCCCAATGTGGTCATGACAGTCCAGGAAATTAAAAAAGAAAAAAAGTTTTCCAAGCATAGAAATGTTTTTGAAAATTGTGAAAACATGAGCCGCACCGGCAATAAGTGCAGATATAAAACACACAAGAGGAAGAAATGAAAATTGGAATTGGAGAAATCATAGGAAAAAGATTAATTGTGTGACACTCGTTTGGAGCTGAAACACACAATGAGATTAGTTTAGCTATTTTCGATTAAAGAAAATCTGGTGTTCTGTCGTTAAACGTTTTGATCTTTGTCTGAATTCTCCCTCTTATTTTGAAGTCAACTTTGACCTCTTTTAGTTCAGAATTTGTCGATTCTGTGACATTTGTTTTCATTTTGCATTGATTTTCACTTAGTGTCTCACTGGAACAAAAGTCGCTAGTTTTACTAATGCAAATAGGGCGTGTTTGCTGTATTTACAGTATTTGATGTCCTCTGACAGTGAGGACGACTGAGACTGTACTTCTACCAGGAGGGGAAAAGAAGAATAGGGAGAAAGTTCATCCCCCGCCTTATTTTTCGGACTCTTTTCTGATGTTATTTTGCGCCCTGTCTTTCCAATTCAAACACAACCGAGGTTGATAGATTTTCTTATAATGGATGATAATGTAATGAATGAAGAGCAGATGGGGAAACGTTCACCCAAGGTGACACGAGGGAGGCAACAAAAGACAAGCAGCATCTTCCTCTGTGACAGGAAGCAGTAATAGGAAGGTCCAACCTAAATGTTGATGAAATACTGTCGACCCAACAGCAAAATCATCAATAAAAATAATCATAATGATCAATTTAAGCTTAGTCTAGCTTATTGTCTCAGTAAGAGTATATGTGTATAATTTATATGATCAGATTTACAAATAAACCCTTTAATAGTGCAAAACCACTGACTGTCCTCATTCCTGCTTCATTCACATTCAATGTCATTCATTCTATTCAATGATATTCGATTTGCATACTGCCTCCACGGCGTCGTCGAGGAAGGAGGAAGTGCAGAATATTGACATTGAGAGCTGCTGAATCCAACTGGGTTTGTGAACGGATACTGGAGCAGTGAAAAGCTGTGAATATTATACATAATATAGGTCACGGACATTAAGGAAATACAATTCCGATGTTTTTGTGTTAAGGCCACTCCATCTGTCCTGGCGCTGTCATGGGAGGAAGATCTTTGTGTTAAGGTGGCCGTGGCATTTATCACCTTAACTGAAAATACGTTATAACAGTGGAGAGAAATTTACTTTGTTTTGAATATGTTTAGTAGAATGTCGTATTTTGGTGAATGTACTTTAATATCTATTTTTTAAGAAATATCCGTCAAATCTGTTTTTATTTATACGTGCAGCTGAATGTTTTTTTTTTACATTTTATATTTACATAATATTTAAAAATCAATGAGTAAAAATTTAAAATATACTAAGAAAGTATAAAATGATGATGTAATATAAATAGACTCAGTACAGGCAACCATGTTTCCTTGTATTAATTGAACTATATGGTCGTTCCAAGTGAAGCTGTGAAAATTTTTACAGAACAAATTTTTATGAAACTAAACAGGCTGAAATATAATGAATAATAGTTTTAATGTCACAGTGGTTTGTTGTGTGTAGTTTCCTTTTGCCGCTTTGGCTAATTTTCATAAAATGACATAAAATTTTGTTCATTTTTAATCTGGTATTTTGCAGTTTAAGATTTTTAGGTGATTAGCTTTTGTATGTTAAAGCCAAACTCAACGAAAAGGTGTTGGGGAAAAAAAATGCATTGGAGACATATTTAAGTAGATAAAAACAGGACGATTAATCTTTGGGTTTTAAACAGTATCTGTGTCATTTATTGGACAATATTTCTTTGATTGGACAAACATTTTTTTGTTTTTGCTTGCCTGGAGGGTTTGGTTGGTTTTCAGCACAGCTCTGCTCTTCCAAGCCCATCCTCACACCTTACTTAGTTCCAAACCAAATCCAGCACACTGAGAGACCCCTTTGAGGAAGCGTTTTGGTCCGTTCACAGACAAATGCTGGACACTCTACAGAAGGACAAAAACAGAGAATACTCGGCGTAGTACATGGTTTCCGTGGTATTCATTAACTAAACTCCACATTTGAACGGACGCTGTGCAAATGTTGTAACATATCAAGCTTTCCTAAGACGTCTTTGGATTAGCATGTTGAAGGTTAGCCTGTTGTATGGGCTCAATATGCACTCTGTTCTCCTGTTCAGCCATCTGGAGACAGCAAATCTTCTTTGCATAATGTGAAGGACTATCCGATTCTTCAAGTACATTCAGATTCTGGTTTCTGCCGCATAGTTGCTCTTGGTATTTGGGCCAAATGATGACAACAATTAGCCCCATGTGGCAACTCTCCCTTTGTTCCATGGTATTTAATTTTCCTGTCATGGTTAAAGTCTTCCTGTTTTGAATTTAGTGAACAATGAAAGAATTAAGCTCCTTGTACAGAACGGAGAAGAAAATGAACTGCATGACCGACGACACCTCAAATAACAACAATCAGTAAACTTTCGTTTGTGAGTTTGTAAGAATAGGACGAAGGATCACTTGTTTTCATTTTCATCCATCTGTCGTGGTACATCCAGTATTTATAATATAATTTGAAATGGAATTGTCAAATTTAATCAATTCACCTGCAGCAGCAAATTAAATTCACATGCTACTGAAATAGCTTCTGGCTAGCTCAGTATAGCATGCGGTTGCTAGCCTCTGTTCTGGTAGCCTAAACAAGAGCACTAATATGGTACTTTTAGCAGTGGTGTGCTGAATATGAACATACTTATATATTGCGTGATGTTGTGAAATGACAAAAATATGGAGCTAGCCCAAATTAAAGCAGACAGACGGCTAACAACAGGACTTCTTACCATAGTAAGTGACATGCCAGAGAAGCTAGCTCGCTAACTTTCAGTTATGCAAATAAACAATAACAACAACAATAACAACAACAGTAACAATGACAACAACAACAATTATGTCATATGTCATAATGTAAATATTAACCACCATATTTTATGTTAAACAAATTTGAACGTCTAGCCAGCCTAAATTGCAAATGTCCACAGTACTTTGAAGTACTTCGTCCTCCATCTAAAACTGTGGTCCTAGGTCCAAAGACCACTTCAAATAACCAGCACGTTTGCACGGTCAACCAAATGACAAAATCTTTACCGGACCTCACCGTTTTCACCAATCTCTCGATATGGATCACCACTGCAATGTGCGATAATGATGTTCCATTTTTCTGTCTCCAGCCACGTCGCAATAATTTGCCACTGCTCAGCACTTAAACGCCCTTTCATACACCCATACACAGGAACACAAATACCGATCTGCTTGTCCCCTTTCCAACTATAAAAAAAACAATATCCAGCTTATAACTGCAACTTAGTGAGACACCCACACTCATTTGCAGTGAAAGGCAAATGACCCTGGTGATGAGTCATCGTTTCACTCAGACTTCGACTTTTTTCAGGCAGAGTGAGCTCGGGTGTGCCTCAAACATTCTGATGAATTATAATAATAGCGATGGTCCATAATGTCATTAAAATCAACAGATATCTATTCGATAACAAACACAAAAGCAGCTTCCATCTAGCTTTGATTGTTGTAAACCACCAGAATCATAACTGAGAGATAAAATAGCTGTGCTCTCCTATGTGGCTAAACGTTGTAATAACTACCTCTATAAATCAACTATATTCACAGTAGAATCCTTTCATGGTAAATCATGGATTTTATTGCTTTTGATGTTTCTCCTCATTGACTCCTGCGTTCAATGACATAACATTATCTACGCAGCATGAAGTGTATAAATCACACGTAGAGCTCAACCTATTCATTGATCTGAGAATTCAATAATTTAATACAAACAGTATTTAGAAAGTATTTTATCAAATAAATTGATTTTTTTTTTTTTTTTTACAAATTGAAACATATGTAGTTCCTAAATTTAATCAATTATGAAGGTTTTTTTTTCTTTTTTTCATTTTTTCCATTCCATTTTATTTTTTAAAAGTTTAATTGATCTGGATTTATTACTTTTCTTCAGGAAACAAAAGGCTTGTCGTTGGGAACGTTGTGCCTTTAAAAGTAAATTGGCAAAACAGATAAACACAATTTTTATTCACTTTATTGTCATATATAATCTATATATTTATTGTGCATTACAAGTAACATCAACCACTTAAAAACATACATAATCAACATAATCAATTGATACAAAAAAATTCTATTGACTTATCAAGTCTTGATTTGTCACTAACGTGTATATACATATAAATACACACACACATACATACATATATATATATATATATATAGTGTCATCCTGGGGGCATCCCGGTGATTTACCTGGTGGGGGACGCACGCCACATCGCCCAGCAGCACAGGTTGAATTCTGACCTTTGCCCTTTGCTGCAGGTCATCCTCTCTCTCTGCCCTGTCCTTCCTGTCTATCTCTCTACTGTGGCTATTATAATAAAGCAGACATGCCAAAAAATTCTAAAAAACTAGAACTAATCTAAAAAACCCTCCAAAAAATGACATTACGACAGTAAATATATGTTAAATAGTTACACTGAAATCCAATAAAAATAAAGTAGAAACGGACACTTCATTCGGTGTTGAGAGTAATTGGATGCATTATAAATTAGATCAAACGTCTCAGTCACGGTCCACATTTTTAGAGCCGCCAATGATTTGACTGGGGAGAACATGCAAAGAGACAATATGGGTACGTGTGATTCGTGTGTGTGCATGTGTGTAACTGCACGCTTGAGGCCAGGTGTTGGGGGGGAAGGGTGGGTGTCCTGGCGGGAAGACTTGTTTTTTCCGTTTTTATCTCGACGCGGAGAAAGCTTCTAAGTGATGGTGATTTATATCAGAGGGGGGGTGTAAAACACACGGTTGACAGACGCTTAAAGAATTTGAGAACCAAAACGGACAAAGTTTTCCTGAGGCAATCCTGAAACATGTCCAGTCAGTCTGACCACAGTTTGTACAAGGCTCTCAAAACCTGAAAGAACCTGAGACTCATTTTTGGGCATTAGGCCTGAGGGCTGCAAGTGTTATCTGGCTGCATCAAGTTTACTTTGTTTAAGAAAAGAAAGAATAGTGGAGTGTATGGGGGAGGGAGTGTAACGGGAGTCTTTAACAGGGAGTAAAAGGGACTGAAAGGATTTTGATCCAGTGATATTATATATCTGTCCTGGTCAGACCAGACAAAAGCTCACAGCAAACCACCAGAGAGCAAAGCATGTCATCTGAATAGTATGTCTTCTTTGCAGTGTTGTACATCCAAAGGCTTTGTGTCCCTGAATTTGGCTGGTGGAAAGCACAAAGAAGGCAGTTTGTTCACCCCTGACAAGTGTGCTTTTATTTGCAGCGGCCCTTTGATGTATAGAGAAACTTTGGCTGGGATATCCCTCGCAGACAAATGCATGAGAAATCCCACTCCTTTATATTATCCTTAACAATTCCCTCACCATTCACTGCAAAGCTTTTCTTCCCTTTAAGACCTTTATTTTAAACTTTGTGCCTGCTGTCTGT
>OMNV01015359.1:10555-27555 GCA_900303265.1 Brotula barbata
CTACTCAGTGACCTCCACCAGGGGGCAGCAGCTTTCATGGCCACTGGGAGGGACTTTTTCATTGTGAGGACAGTAACCGCCCTGCCCCCGTGTCTTCTAGGGGTTATTGTCTTCATTTTGGGGAACATGGAAGTTGCCTTGATCACCCAGTTTTTTAGTTTTTTTTTCTCTTTGTATGAATCATTCATATTATCGAGCAAAAGTGTCTTCAGGATTCTGCTTGGACTCAAGTGATTAAAACATTGACCTTCTTTGTACTTGATGAACTAAGTCTCCATCTAGTCCTATTTGTAAATTTAGAGGTTTAAAAAAGTTTTGACTTGTGTATCTAAATTGCCTGATTGCAATAAAATGACTTTTGGACAAAAGATTCTCACACACAGTACTTATACCGTCATCTAAATATCATATTATATACGCACATTTTACTTATGTTTTTTGACAGATGTATATTCTAATAACACATACACAAACGAGTAACAAATCATTGAAGACAACCCCATGAAATGTAACTTTTTTTTTTTTCTGTGTCCCTGTCCATCGTTAAGGTGGTCTGTTCTTCGCCGAGCCAATGAGGGACAGGAAATATGTGACCATGATGGATCCTTTCCAGATCAAGTATGGAAAAATCCCAACAGCCGCTCTATCCCTGGCTTCACTCATATCTGAGATTATGTGGGTGACAGGAACACTTATAGGATTAGGTAAGAATGTGTCCGTGTATGTCCGTGTGTGTGTGTGTGTGTGTTTGATTCATGCCATCCTTTCATGTTGACCCCGTCAGAGGAGCAGCTGTCGGCCGCAGCTCCTCAGCGAAACACAAGCTTCAGTCTAATTGCACAGTTGTCTTGAAATAGCTTCATAGAGGAAACAGACCACATATCACCGCAGCAAGAAGCCCCGCTTCAGCCTGTGATGGATGGATGGATGGATGGATGGATGGATGGAGGGGAAAATAAAACGTGCTGTTAATTAGACGGCAACAACAGCAGCGTCAGCAGAACTACTGCAGTCTAGAGTATATCTGGATAATAATCACAGCAAAAGAATTAAGAGAAACACCGACTGCAGTGGTACTGACATGATACATGGCTTCATTTATAATCCTATCTATTTTACATAAGAGGATTTTTTTTTTTCCCAATGATGGGCTGTTACAGGTTGATTGATTGGATCGTGATCACTCGCCTCCCCAACTAACAAACCTTAGATTCTACCACGTCCGCTTCCAAAGATACTGAGCCGTTCAAATGAACTGTTGTACCGTGTCCATTGATGATTCATTCATTCAGGTGGTGCGTATAAATGTGGCTACAATCATTTAGTGGTGACATGCTGTACATTTTGAAAAATGCACTGTTATCCTTTGGCAGCCAATTTTAGCAGAACAAATATCAAAGTTGACTAAAACTTAACTTTTGTCCGGCGTGGTTCAGACATTCCACATTTGACCAAGAACATAAAATTGAAAGAGGAGAGGATTCACAAAGACTGTTCTGTAAATACTGTGACCTCAAAATGCAAAAAAATTAGTTGGTGCAAATGGAATGGATCATAGACCATCACCAAGCTGATGTCTGTCTGTCATTTTTGGAGCCATCCTGCTGACAAACAGACAGACATGACCGAAAACCGAACCTCCTTGGCTGAGATCAAGTCTTACTCTAACATTGTAGTGCCCTACCAGCATCAAGTGTGTGTGTGTCTGTGTGTTCATGCGCAAATCTATGCACGTGTTCCCTTACTTCTATCTTTAGAAATGATGATAGAAAAGATTAATTGTCATATCCACAGATGAACCAGTTGAACTTCCAATGGAATCCATGTGCTACATTTAAAAATTGCCACATAAATATCAACACATACAGTATATATATATATATATAGAAAGATGTATATAAATACATGTGAATCCAGCCTATGAGAGTAGTGAACAATAAATGTATGATAAAAAGTAGACGGGATATTGTGCTGAATCACAGTACTGTGTAGACACACCAATATACTGTATGTATGTGTGCAAGTCACCAGTGTGTGTGTGTGTGTGTGTGTGTGTCTGTGTTTCCCAGGTGTTACCATGAGTGTGATTCTGGATCTGTCCTACACTGTGAGCATCTGGATCTCTGCTGCTGTGGCCATCACCTACACACTGTTGGGAGGTCTTTACTCTGTGGCCTACACAGACATCATCCAGCTCATCCTCATCTTCATCAGCCTGGTGAGTCTCACACACACACACATATTTAAGAGATAGTGGAGAGAGAGAGAGAGAAAATATGTGGGCATATATGTGTATTTGTATATAGATGTTCAATGTTTGTGACACGTCAGAATCTCTTCTGGAAAACTTTTGGACAGTCAGACTTCCTCAGCCGCCCCCCGCACAGCTGTAGGTTTACCATAATTATTCAAGTAAACCACAGTCATTACCAGTCAAAGACAAAAGTATAAAAGCACATTTACTTATGTTGTTTTCACAAGCTGATTTTTTCTCTTTTTTTTATAACTTCTGGTAAGACTTGATGAATTTGCGTACAGCCCGTCATCGTATCGGGCAGGTAAACATGGAATGGGTTGTAATGATTTGTTTAACATTCTGTTGAACGTTCTCCACACACAGTGGCTGTGCGTTCCCTTCTCCATGATGAGCCCCGCCGTAACGGACATCACTCAGACGGCCTTTAACTCCACCTTCTTGTCTCCGTGGGTGGGGACGCTGGAGGCGGACAGAGCGTGGAGTTGGATCGATAACTTCTTACTGCTGGTAAGGCTTCAAATGTCGGTGACTCACAGGAAAACTACAAAACACCATGTCATGTTTTAACGGGAAGCCACAACCCACGTCCTATCTTCATCTTTGTCTCCGTCCCTTCTTTTAATCCTTTCTCGTCATTCTTTTGTCCTCCTTCTCTTGCTCTAATTTTTCATTCTTCTTTCTCTACTCATTCTAATCTCTGTTCTTGATCTTTCCTCTCATTACTGTCCTCTCTTGTATTTCCTCCATCTTTCTTTCCCTTTTTTTTTGTCTTTTGTGTCTGCTCAACTTTCCTTTCTTTTCTCCTCTCTTCTCTTCCTCCATCTCTCTTAAGGGTTTGGGGAATCTGGGTCTTCAGAACTTCCACCAGAGGACGCTGTCTGCGTCGTCCTCTGCTACAGCAAAGATCACATGTTTTGCTGCTGCCTTCATCGTTCCGACCTTAGGCATCCCTCCTATCCTCCTGGGTGCTGTGGCAGCTTCCACAGGTACTTTGTCCTAGTTCTTGATTTTTAGAAAATCAGAGCCAAACACTCAACAAAAACAACTACAAAGATACAAATACATTTTTGGAAAATAAATCAAAGCATTTTTATTTTACGTGTAGACATTAGAGGAGAATTTTTTTTTTACAACACTTGAGAAAGGACTCACCCAATTTGAAGCATTACCATTTCCTTATTTGTATCAAATAATTCACTAAAAGAGATAAAAATAAGGAAAATGGTCTCAATCCAGAGAGTGGAAGAGTAGGGGCATCTACAAAAAGGGGAATTATTTATAAAGCATCAAAACCTCAGAAACAACATTCTAAATGTAAACCATAAAAATACCACTGTAAACAAGAATGTTGAAAGACAGGTTTATTTTGTTTTAATGTTGAAGATTGAGTTATTGTGTCAGCTATTGATTTGTGCTCTGAAATTGCCGTGAAGAGCTCAGTTTCCTGAGATATGAAGTGAACTGTTTTGCGCATGCGTGGTCCAAATCGGATTTCCGGTTGTGCATAAGGTGATGACGGGGCCAACCGTTATTGCGATCCTGTTTCGTCGTTAGTATTTGCGAAATGCAAAAAGACAATGGTACATTAAGGACGTCCAAAGACGGACTGCAGAAATAACTGGGTCACTACTTGGACACCGTGTAAGCTTAGCTTGTCAGACGTTAACTTTTTTACCTGTTTTTCTATCGTTTCGGTCATGCGGTCTTGTGTTATCTATGTGCTCTGTTGCGCTCAATGTGGAGACGAGATGAATAAAATGAACAGTGGATCATTGACACCAGAACTTAAATTATTCAATAGACTTGGCTTCTCTAAGCTCATCTTAACTGTCTCCTGCTCTGTACCCCGGAAGTAGAACTCATTGTTTACCGACTGCTAGATGCACATCTTCTATAGTACTGACACCTGGTGGTGACTAAGAGAACTACAGTTCAACAAAGACTGACGATAGATTCTTTATTAATCTCAGAGGAAATTGAAGAAAATAGCAGATTTTCCGAAATGATGCGTGCCTGCCATGACAGTGGTTGTGATAGTATTGCAGTATTACTGAAAATATCACAATGTTTTCCCCTATATTGTGCAGGCCTACATTAAAAAAAGATATCCAGTTCAGGAACTCTACAAATAATACCTGATTTTATTTTTTGTCCTGTTTTTCTACTTATTGAAAAACTGTCTATATATGAACCTTGAACACAAACACATTTATTTAACATTCTTGAAAAGTCGTGGCTGTCAGCTCATGCAGTAAAATTGATGCAAAGTAAACATAATGGTGCAGCGTTGGTGGATGTCTGCTGTCTGCATGTGTTAATTCTGTCTCTCTTCGGTGTTCCTCAGACTGGAACCTCACTTCCTATGGGTCGCCGTCTCCGTTCGAGCGAGGAGAGACCGGCCTCATCCTTCCCCTCGTCCTTCAGCACCTCACCCCGACCTACATCTCTATCATCGGCATTGGAGCCGTGGCAGCAGCTGTGATGTCATCGACTGACTCTGCCCTGCTGTCTGCAGCCTCCATCTTCACCTCCAACATCTACAAGAGCATCCTGAGGACACAGGTGAGGAGGAGATGATGAAAAGCAGATCAAGATTTTTGTATTTGTCACAAATATATTTGCTACAGGGCAGGACATTTTTTTTCTCGCACTTAGGATGCATTATGGGGAAATGTCAAATAACTGTCACATCTGGAATAAAGAGGAATTTAAGGGAAATTCAAATCTTACAATATATGTTGTTATAATTAGAAATTATGACTTATGACTTTTCAATATTGATGATTACATTTAAATTACCCCGAGTAGTTTGCCAAAACCTTGTGATATATTTGTAATTATTGATTCCAGATTAATTGAATAACGGCAGTTCAACTTGTTTGAAAAGGAAAGGAATAAAAATTGCGTGGGAAAATAAATAAAATCAAAAGAATTAACTGATCCTCAACTGTCTCACACAACTGTACTGCTTCTTCCTTATAGAAAATTAAAACCACATAGGCCTCAGTTTCAGAATGCACAAGAACCATAACTGAAGTACTGCTGGTGTTCATCACGTTTCCAAGACTCTGACTGCGTCACTCATACATCATCACTATCTGTCACAAACTTCCAGTCTTACCAGAAGGGCGTCATCACTGTTCTCCAGTCATGTTGTTTAATGTGATTCATGTATTAATATATAATGTATGAATGACCTGTAAGTTGAGGGTTTGATACTGGCTGGTTACCTTTTTTCCAAATTGATGTAATGCATGCAGCAAAACATTACTCAAACTCGAGTGCTCTGGCTGGATTTGATCCTACATTTCATTCCACAACTTGTCTTGGTAGGTCGGAGTCTTCACCACTGAGCCACGCATTTTTTTTGTTTTTTTTTTCGAGGAAAGTCCCATCTCAGCTTTCAGAACAACTCAAGATCATCCTTAACATATGGGGGCGAGCTTCCAGGTTTCCTACAGCCAGGATAGCTCAGCTGGTTTTCATGAGGTTGTGTGTTCCATACCCCCCCCCTGGTCTTTCATGAGGCTGTGGGTTCAAATCTCCAGGTGTGACGCAGGGCTTTTGGAGGAAGATCTCCCACCACGCTCAATACTAAAAATTGCAAGTGTATGCACCGGGATGCGATCACAGGGCTCCGGTGTTAATGGTCTCTGTCTTCTCCTCTTGACCATCAGTCCATTCATGGAAACTAGGAGGGAAACGTTTATTTCAGGAACACGTGACAGATGAGGACGTGTCTGACAGTCCACAGTTCACTGTCAGTGCTGCAAGTGACCAATAAGCTAAAAGCCTTTGAGTTTGCATAATTGAAGATTATCACATCGCTGGAGTGCTGTGTGTGTGTAACATCCTGATTCATTTGGCAGATAGACAATGTCAAGCTGTTGATGCCAGATGCACTTCAGTCTGTGACCAAACAGATCAGAGTTACAGACACTCGTTGCACATGACCAAAGTTCTGTTGTCATTGACCCAGGTGGGACTTACACCCACAATCCCTTATTCATTAGGCCACAAGACAGAAAAATTTAATAGAGGCGCTGGGACAAATAAGCATATTTCAATTTATATTTTTATTTATGTAATATACAATGCAACAATATTAGAGACTAAAATACATCATTTGAGGCCTCATCACAGAGATAAGGTTCAAATGAATTAGACAGAATACATCCAATTAAATAATTTAAATGAAAATATCCAATTAAAACATTCACCATAGCATAAAAATAAAGACTTTGGTTGTTGATGCGTGGATCTTTGCTCAGAGTACTGAATCTTTGTTGCTCTTCCTTCCTCCAGGCGTCTGACGTGGAGATCCAGTGGGTGATCAGGGCGTCTGTGGTGGTGGTGGGCCTGGCTGGAACGTCGCTCACCTTCCTGGACAACAGTGTCCTGATGATCTGGATGCTGCGCTCAGACCTCACCTACACCCTCATGCTGCCTCAGATCGTCTGCGTGCTCTTCTTCAGCATCTCCAACGGTTACGGGGCAGTTATGGGCTGCGTCGTTGGCATGCTGCTGAGAGTGCTGTGTGGGGAGCCGCTGCTTGGGTTACCGACCATCATCAAATTCCCAGGATGCACTCTGGTGAACGGAGTTTATGTCCAGCGCTCTCCAATCAGGACCATCTGCATGCTGTCAGCCGTGGCGTCCATTTTGCTGTTCTCCTATCTGGCGTCTGTGCTCTTTAACAAAGGCCTGATTCCTGAGCGCTGGGACGTGTTTAAAGTGAAAGCCCAGCATTTAAAACAACCACAAGGTGGCGCCAAATCAGACGCTAAGGATGAAAAGTTGAAAACTCTAAATGAGCACGACGAAGCGTGCGAGCCGATGTTAGAAATGACATGTTAGGTAAGAGAACATCATGTTTTTCATTTTGTAACCTGTATGGACTGGTTTGACAAATGAGCCAGTTGTATTTACATGTATGTTTACGTTTTCGTATATTTTGATTTTTTTTGTATACTTTTCTGTGCAGCATAAAAACAACAAAGTTATGCTCTGCATATTTAAGTGCAGAATTTTATCTGCACTTTACATGCAGTAGTGGCACTTTCAGGGTCATTTTATATTCAATTTCACAAGGATTATTTAATCAAAACTAAGTTTTTATTCCTCGTTACTCTGGTGTGAAAACCATAACTTTGGAAGCCCATGTAAAAGGTCGAAGCATTTCATGTTTGGCCCTTTTCCACTGCGGGGCTGAATCGTGATGAATTTTCCACTATGCTCCGAGCCGACCCGAGCAATTGATCTCAACCTTCATCTGGGGGGTGCTGGGGTGAGGCCTCGATGCTCTGATTGGATCAAACAGCACAGACAAATAAGACCGATAAGAAATATGAATAAACACCTCTGTTACTCACTTCTGTTAACAAGAATTGGACAGCGGAGGACATCCCAGCACTTGCTGATATTTAGTCAGAAATGAAACTTTAGGAGATTTGAAGGCTGCTCTACCAGGGGGATTTAATTTCTGAACCAAATATTTGCTCTACTAACGTTGGTTGACTGAGCTGGTTTGGTTTCAATTGTTGCACACCTCTGTCGCCGTCACCTCCAAGTCCAGACGTTGCAGTAGAGTACAAGTTAAACAATGAAATTGATAAAAAAGCCTGATCAATTCGACTGACTGTCCTAACTGCTTAAATGTGTCAGTTCGAAGACACTTTCAAGGTCTCAGAAGTCCACGGATACTCAGACGTTCACTGCCATTTCAGTTGGAAGCCCATATTTGAGGAAAGTTGGAGACTCGACGCCAAGCGCTTCATTTCTCTGTTTTCCGAACCGATAGGCGTCGGTCTTCCATGCGGCAGAGAGAATCCATCAAGCAGTTCAGATTTTGCTGAAACCGTTCACGGAGCCTGTTGACTGATAAGTAGCGAGCGCCAGAGCCATGAATTTTGTGATGTTGCTGCACCCACAGGGTGGAACATCTTGATTTAGACGAGCCGGCGTCCTGTTACGTAATCCAGATTTTAAGAGTGCTGATAATGCACAAGTTGTTCTCAAAGTTACAGTGTAATGATTGTTTGAAGCGATGGCTTTCCTTTACACGTCCCTGACCTGACCTGACCCCGCGCGCTCCTCTGCAACGGAAATACACGAGCCACATGTAGAGCATGAGGCTGCCTTGGTACGAGTCGAGTAGGATTCACCAGCAGTGGAAAAACGCGATCACGCTTTCTGCACTTACCTATGAATTAAAATCACAATGGGTTTTTTTTTGTTTTTGTTTTTTTTTTTCAAAAATTACGGAAAGGTGTAATAGTGTAATACGTAACTTCTAAAATCACTATGCAAATGTAAACTCAATGTTAGAGTAATCGTGTACTGTAACTTGAAGAATCACAACCTTGTAAGATCGACAAACATCCAGAATGATCTGTGTCTTCACCTTTTTTTATCCATAATTTAGATTTTTCAGCAGGTAAACAGAACTATTTAGAACCACATTTGTCCACAATGACAATAACTCAAGCAAGTCACTGCCAGTTAGTCCAGCAAGCTTAAAACAAAAAATTTTTCACTGTTTGTACTTAAGTTCTGGCTTGAGTTTGAGGTTAAGATTTGTAGTAATCGTTATCATTACTCATGACCAGTATTCCGTAACCTTCCATAACGTTTTGGATTTTGTCTCATTTTCCAAGTGTGGAAAACAGTTTTCATAAGGGTTGAAGTGCTGGAGCTTAAAGGATCTTGCGTGCTGGAACATCAGATTTCTACTTCTGCTTTTTGTTTACTGATGGTTGGCAAGTCTGGCAGTTACAAACTACCTTTTAAAAAAAAAACAACCTAAATTCTGTCAGCAAGGTAGGACGGTGTATTAGGGCCATACTTTTTTTTTTTTTTTTACTTCAGCAGAGGGATGGTACAATTTCCAAGTATAAAAAAAAAGCTAATTTTTTGAGAAAAAGCTCCAAAGTTTGAGTTCGCCCCACATTTCTGAAACCAAAAACAAATCACAAATTTATGGGTTTTCAATTACTAGTCCTCTCTCCTATGTTTAGATTTTTTTTCTGTTCATCATTGCAGCACCCACATTCCAACAATCACGTTTAACTGTTTCCATTTCATTGCAGTGTTTGTGTTCATAAGGGAAAACTGTATCATGCAAACATGTTACCTCATTCATAAATGCTGTTTCCGGTTTATGGTATTTGCTTATTAGCATGTCAGAGAAGCTATTTACTGTATAAAAAACACACACAATCACGCAAAACTGAAGACCTGCTGCAATGTGAAAAGAAATCTGGGTGATGCTTTAAACTGTATTTGATTCACACGTCAGTGATCAATAAAAATTACATCTAAGCCATTCAACTGAACAGTCGCTTTATTTGAATGCACACTTTTGACATAAGCTATCTAAACATGTGGAAACTAGCCAGGAATTGTGAAACGGATGGTTGATATTTGTCTTCTTTGACGTAGTTTGATCCTCTGAATGAGGCGGCGACTTTCTAGTACACAAGTCACTTACACGACGTTGTCATGTGGAACCGGACCGCCTACATCATTGTCCAGGAATGTCAGCTAAGAAACCGTTTCTGAAAAATCCAATATGACGGTGAGTGAGAAAACTAAAAACCAGTTGAATAACTTACTAAGTAAGAAAGGTTTGCGTATACTCTTATTTGTTATTGCAGTGATGAAGATACAAACTGACAAAGTGTTACATAGACACGCTGTTCTCCATTATTCAACGCAGCTCTGTGGTATGTGGGGCTCTGACAGTTAAGGTAATCTAAACGGGCACAGTGTTACACGAGACGTCCTCTCACTGCCTGCCGTCCCTCAGGGTGACGCGTCACTGACTTAGATAAAGCTGTTCTATAATAAGACCCAAAGGCATGCAAAAGCGCTCTTCAGGCCTGCTGCTGTCTAGGTGGACGCGTGCTTCGGATGATTTAGACTCTGCTGCCACCTACTGGTGCAACAAGGTGCCTACAACTCATCTCATGTAAAAATGTCTACGTTTTTTATATGGTGAAGAAAATGTATCATTATTAGGGCTGTCGAAGTAATGAATTAATTTTGATTAATCACTCATAGAAAAAAACAAAAAAAAACACAGTTTAGTCCCATTGTTCAGTGGCCTTGTAAGCAATAATAAAGGAGAACGGGTCAAATTATGCGAGATTATAAAGATGCAAATTAGTGACAAAAAAGACAATAAAAAAATAGCGTCTTTCCATTCACACACACACTCCACAATAAAAAAAAAAAACTTGCATGTATGTATGATCATTTGTAGGGATTCAATCTACGTACTAAAGTCTGACAAATGAATGCCAAATATCTCCAGGATGCTCCAATTTACAGAAACACAACGTCAGTGACCATGTTAGGATTGTGTATCACTTTAAAACTGCTTTAATGTTGTAGACGATTCTAAAATTATAAAACAATTATGAATATCAGATAGACAGGACAATAAATATAATAATGCCTCGCAGCACTCTTCATGTTTAATCATGCACATGAAACGGTCACGTACAGCCTCCGAACATGCTCGACTCTTCCCAGCTAAATCTCAAGTCTGAATATGGATGCTCGCAACTTTCGCTGACTTTAAAAAGAGCTTCTCGTGTCCTTCCCGTGGTGGAAGCATGATTCTGAGCCGGTGCGTTACCGTGAGAGTGTCCTCGTGGCTGCAGAGGGGAGACTTTCACTGCTGGATGTCAGGGGGTCAGGAGGGGCTCGGTCTGGTTTCTGTCCTGGGTTTGTTTGTGGGGTCCAGGTTGGTCCCTTCGTACATCACCTTGTTCTTGATGCCGTCCTGGACCAGCCGCTGTTGCATGCGCAGCTTCGCGTTGTTCATTCTACAGTAAAACCTGGAGACAAAGACGGGAGGAGACATTTTGAAGGGTCTCCGACACTGCAGGACGGGCCAAAGATTGACAGGCAGGCGTGTAAGTCAACATGTGGACCTACCAGGAGCCCAGCGTGGTCAGCATGAAGCCTGCAAATCCAACGTCAAAAGACCTCTTCACCCGACCTGCAGAGCAGAAGACAGACTGAACATGAAATCGGCCCATAGTTGCTCCCAGTTGCTGCTCGCATCAAGTCCAAGTCCCTGATGCTCGCCTACAAAGCAGCATCCAAAACTGCTCCCACCTCCCTGAATTCCCTCATTCAGGTCTACGCTCCCTCCTGCCCACACTCGAAAACACTCAAACATGAAAGGGACAATGATTGGTCAGGAAACCCCCAGGAGAGATCATTGGACACTGAGGAGGCCTTCTCTGTACACTGCCTGTGTGTCAGTGAGGTGATGTGTTTCTGTTATTAGCTTCCTAGGTTATCATCTTTTTTCCCAATTTATCATCTACAAATGTGGGAGCAACATATTTAAGACAAATATAAACATGTGTCCATCTCCACCAGTGGACAAGCTGCTGACTTTTACCCGAAGGTTCAACGTGTGGTTGTGTTTTTTTGTTGTAGCTTGAAAAAAACAACAACAACGATCGCACACACACTTGAATTGTTACTCACTTGTGGCCAGAAAGTGCAGCAGGCCAGCAGCCACCGATCCCCCAGCTCCGTGCAGGACGGCCTCTCTGGCACAGGGAGTGTTCTCTACATCCAGAATCCCCAACAGCCTAAAACCCTGAGGGACACACACACACACTTAAATGAATAGGAGCATGATATCGTTTACTCACTGGTCCTCAAATCAAATAATAACACGGAACATCGGGCGTTCTGTCACAGCGACATGAATTCTCCCGTCATACTCTCCCACACACTAAAGTCCTTCAGGACTACTGGTTTTCATCCAGGCAGTCAGGGTTCGACTCCCGGTACGGGAACAACAGGTTTTTAGGTGACAGATGGAAGCTAATGAATACACAGTACAACGCAAAACTCCACCAATATAACTGTGACCATTTAAAGGTTTCATCTTCACGAGGTTTTAATTTAAGGCCAAAAAATCTAAAGACAAATTGAAGGGAAATCAAAAATCCAGATTGTTTGTCTTCTTACCTACGTGGTGAGAGAGTTTAGAAAACACGTGTTAGCTGAAAATAAACAGTCTAATATACATGAACAGAAACTAAAACATGTTTCTCCTCACTTGTACAAAGAAACTATGTGAAATGCGAAACGCGCAATCTTGTCAAATTTTGGACCGTGTCAATTTGAGCCGAATTCATGTTGATCATTCCAAGATGTCAAACTGTGATGTGACTTTAGTCCTCAGAGGTTTACAGCTTAAATAGGACATCATCAGCATGACATCATTCGGCTGTTGACCTTCCGGTCTCTTCCGTTCAAGATGAGCTTCTAAACCAACCGGAAGGAACACAAACCTTGCTCTTCGTCTCCTCCTCTTCTCCAGACATCACGACACGCCGCTGCTTTCCTTACAACAATTTCACTTTTCATTGGTCTTCATGAAAAAGCAACAACCATTCGTTTCGTACACCGCGCATGCGCCTTTTACGCCAATTGGTTCCGTCCATTGAGAGCTTCCGACCAGAAACGAGGAGATGGCGTTTACTTTAAAAGGTTCCGATGTAAGAAAGAAAGAAAGAAAGAAAGAAAGAAAGAAAGAGAGAAAGAAAGAAAGAAAGAAAGAAAGAAAGAAAGAAAGAAAGAAAGAAAGAAAATTTCACAGTCAGTTTTACTACAGCACTCAGTAATACTGCCATTATTGTATCTCTAAAGCTTCATCTTGTTTGTGAGAAATGAAAACAGAACAAGTTAAAGCAGGAAAAAAAAAGGTAATCACACCTTAACCACACAAAAGAATCCAGTTTTTCCTTGAATGAGGAGACATTAAACAACAGGATTAAAGACTGAAATAAAAGACGTTGGGAGGAAGCCAGTTTGTTACAGTAATCCCAGTCTGAGCTCAGGGGATTATTTAAGCAGCGAAAGCATCACGGAAAGACCAGCAACAAATGAACCAGTTCAGCACACACAGGCACTCAAATCATGTTTCAGATGTTTTACACAATCGTTTAAGCTAACAGTGACCACGAGAGATCCTGATCAACTAGGCCGTAGGGAACCTGACACCAGTAAGATAGGACAATAAACCAGAAAGAACCATTTTTCTACCTAAAGATATATATTCATTCAAATCTGTCTGTCCGTCCGTCCGTCCGTCTGTCTGCCTTTCCTCCTCAGACTGTAGCTGTGTAAATCGATCTTTTCCTTCCTGTCTGCGTGACTCGGTTGCCAGGCCAGAGGCCCCATGAGTTTCATTTCATCCTGGAGACCAATGATCCTCTGAGCTCTATAAGTACAGAGCAGCACTCACTCCATCACACACACAGCACACAGGTGGGTTGCACGGCTGCACTCTCACCATTTTATGTTCCTTCAGACCTTCTCTTCAAACTGTTCTGACTCGGCCTGCATCCTCAGGACGATGGCTACAGTCAGAGGAGTGCGGGTCCCCCTGATGCTCAGCTTCTTCCTGGGAGCCTCCGTTTCTCTTTGGCTCCTGGCCCCTGCAGGTATAAACACACTTTATCGTAGGACATTTTTACTCCAATTTTGGTTATTTTCAGTATCAACTGGAGGGTCATGTAGTAGTGTTCATATCTCTGCCAAGGCCGACAACTCCCCCAGGGAACCAACAAACTGTTAATTGTACAGCTTACTGTTTTGAATGGTTGGATGATGTCATTGTCAAAGCACCACTCTCAGGTCAGTTGAGTACGTTTTGGGGAATACGCCACATACGACAGTGAGGACTAGAACACCGAAGTCCAGTTTGGTACAGACCCTGGCAAAAAGTGTGACTGTTCAAACGCAGGTCAGCAGTAACTATTCTGAACCATCCTGTGTATATGCTGTGTCTCTAGCTGCCTTCCAGCTGCCACCCTGCCAGCTCATCAACCAGACGGTGTCGGTGGAGAAGGAGGGATGTCCCAAATGCCACCCGGTGGAAACAACAATCTGCAGCGGACACTGCGTCACCAAGGTGCCCTTACTTGTTTTACTCAGAAGAGTCTGTGGCTTTCTATGTTGTCCGTTTTCAGATTCAAGTGAGGACCCATGGAACACACTTTGAATAGGTTCAAGTTCAGGATCTGGAATGGCCTTGGATGATGCATGTAATCTTATTTTTTTATATTTACTGAGTATTTTGTATGTGTCTATCGTTCATCACATTGAGGCTGGTTAAGAACAAAATCAATACTAAGTACCACACACATGCTGGGAACATCGAGACTCGAGGGGAACCATGGGAGCTGCTGTTATTACCTCCTACAACCACTAGATGTCAGTCACGAGGGGGAAAATAAACCTCCACGGTCACCGAATGTTGTGTCACTGTCCCCTCTAAGGATCCAGTCATCAAGATTCCTTTCAGCAACGTGTACCAGCATGTGTGTACGTACCGGGAATTGCAGTACAACGCGTTCGAGCTTCCGGACTGTCCTCCCGGCGTGGACCCGATCGTCACCTACCCGGTGGCCCTGAGCTGTCACTGCGGCCGCTGTGCCATGAACACGTCGGACTGCACCTACGAGAGCCTGGAGCCGGACTTCTGCATGAACGACATATCGAACTACGACTGACGTCATCTTCACAAGACACGGAAAACGACAGCATCTTTTGTGAAGACCAAAGCTGCTGAGTCCACGTGTGTTTGTGTGTGTGTGTGTGTGTGTATCTGCTCTCTCATTAAATACGTCACGTCCACGCCTCGTGTTCATGTGTGAGTGTAAAACATGCTAATGTAGTTTGAGTGGAGTGAAGGCCAGTCACCGTGAATGAGGTTCGAGCTGAAACGTGATCTAAAACATCCAAAGTGCACAACGAGGACACACCCATGAAGTTCAATCAGCTGACCCCGCCTCCTCTTCCCTTCAAATTATTTGGAATCATTTTGAAAAAGTTGTTTTATTTATTTATATTTAAAGTTCCAAACTGAAGCTTATTTGGAGGAGGCACCAAATATCAGGAAGTCCATTTTTCACTTTTTGACAAACAATCATCATCATCATCATGATCACATTATGCTGGATGTTAAACAACTTTCAATACCAAAAGACTCAAAATGATAAAAAAAAAAAACCCTTAACAATGGCACATGAGCCGAAGACATGTTTCCTCCATAATCAGCTGACAACAGGAGATCAACACCAAACGATCAAAAAAGAACAGAACAACAACGAACATGATGAAACCTTTTCAGGTGTGACTAATGGTTACACATAAACAGAACTATTGATGTTTACTAACTTGACTCATGGACATACCAAAACAAATAAACCACAAGGTATAAAATCACAAAGAATTCCAACCATTCAAGAAGGAAACTTAACAATCACTTCATATTTTGGCGTAAGGCATGCTGGGAGTCCGGAGCAGTTCACCGTCGCTGTAAAAAAAAACCTTACAAATGTAGGCAGAAATCTGATTATAAAACGGTGTAATTCCAGGTCGTGACAGTTGGTGGCAGTAATGCACCATCAGAGGTAGTCCTGTGCAGACGACACGGACGAAGAAGCTAACGACGAAGCTAACGACACAGACGACACAGACGACGAAGCTAACGACACGGACAGGACTGTAAACAGAGCTGGTCTTTGTAAACATTATGCACAAATTCCTTTTACATTTTGCAGACATGAGCTAATAAGTTGCATAGCGTGGCATCACAGAACGATGTGATGCACCCATTGATCGTCTATGTGAGGATTAACACAGCTGAGGTCACAGTTCAAGGGTCCAAAAAATCAAATTCAAAGATGAACGCAATTTTCATCCATCGGCTTTTGTCAAGAGCAAACGTGCCTCAGAAACAAATAAATATGGCATCAAGTCATCTCCATGACTTGATGACACTTTTTCAGAGTTTGTGCCTGATTCGATTAAAGTGAGATAGCTGTCACTTCGTAGTTTCATCAGCTGAGGAATTAAATTCCTTCATTTCTTTTCAAAATATGAGCTAACATTTTCCCTAAATCCCTCAGGGCAAAGTAACTAACATGCTCTAATAATGTTTGTATCGTCTTCAAGGTCCCTTTATTCTCTTTTTAGGGACTTGGTTTTTGTTTTGGTAAAACTGAAAAAAATACAATTTGATTGCTTGATTGATTTTCTGTCTATAGACTTTGGACCCTTATTTATTAGAGAATTATATTTATTAGATTTAGTAGATAATTATAGAAGAAAGAAATGGAGGTGGAAATTACAGTATATTACCATTCATGCTTTTTAAACGATTTCACCTGTAAAGTACGATGACCTTTGTTAACACGTCGACTCTAACATTGGCTGTAACACTCCATTGGTCTCTGCCACAGGCTGAGTACCGTGGTGGTCCTCATTGTCTGTGACAGCGCCACCTGTTGGTATCTGCGAGCTTTGTGCTCTCACTTGAAACACGTCCCACCTCTCAGGGACGAGGCCTCTGTTGAAGAGAAGTGAAGCCAGGTAGGAGAAAAGCACCGTGGTGGCCAAGGAAACCAGCATGCAGATGGTCCGGAATGGGGCGTACTGAACGTAAACGCCTTCCTCCAGGGTGCATCCTGGGAAGTGGATGACGGGCGGCAGGCCCATCAGCGGCTCTCCGCACAACAGTCTTAAGATGAAGCTCACCAGGAAGCCGGTGGCAGCGCCGTAGCCGTTGGAGACGCCGATGAAGAGGACGCAGACGAGCTGAGGGAACATCAAGATGTAGGCGATTTCTCCGCCAAGGATCCAGAACGCCATGACGCCTTTGTGCAGGAAGGTCAGCGACGTTCCAGCCAGGCCTACCAGC
>OMNV01015363.1:2113-20962 GCA_900303265.1 Brotula barbata
GTAAAGAGGACAAAAATCAAGGATAAAGTGGTATTATTTGGAGCACAAAGTCTTCTGTTGTCCCAATACTTCACCTAATAATAATAATAATCTGATAAGGCTGTAATAATCCAATACAAAACTATAACTTTATATATGGTCATATACTGTATATACACACAGTATAAACATGTCTGTATGGATACATTGCCATTCATCTGCCTTTATCTATCTATCTATCTATCTATCTATCTATCTATCTATCTATCTATCTATCTATCTATCTATCTACTTATCTGTCTATCTATCTATCGATCGATCGATCTATCTATATAGACATACACGTATATAGACAGATGTGAATTTATAGATATACTGTATATGTGTGTGCATGTATATATGCCTATTGTATTTAGTAATCAAAGTACTGTACTATAGACAACTATACTATACAATATACTCAATATACCGTATATAGTCACTATATTTTCTCAAAATATTTTCAAGAACATTCCCATAATGTTTGATAAAACTCTTATTATGATTTCTCACCTTCTACAAGCATTTCCAAGTCTCCAAACATTACAACTTAATTCCCACATCATTTCAACCCTTTTTCTCCACATTTGACAGTTTGATTACTGAAATCCTTTTTTTTTTTTTTTTGGTTAATGTAACAGCGGCCCGCATTGTCTTCCCTCCACGGGAGGAATATAAAAAGTCCTGGCCAAGAAATGATATCCCTAAAACTGTGACCTTAAACTGAGGGCCTTTGTTAGTCCAGACGCCGGTTCATTTCAAGCCACATTTGACAGTTTGTATTTTGAAAATGAATATCTAATTACACACAGCACGCACTGGAGCAGCTAAATGTGGACAGTAGCAAATGGGCTGTCACACTTAATGACTCCAGCCTTCTCCATCCTGGATTGAACCGGACCGCGGCCGCTGACAGGGTTGCATTGCCTCATTTTATCCTTGTTTACGGAGATTCGGCCTTTTCTGTTTTTGTATCGCCGACTTTTTGAGACTCAACGTGTCAGACGGACCGGCTAATCAAATCCGATTTAGTCATGCAGGTTATTAGCATGGGAGCGACAGATGCAGCCCAGTCTTTAGTCATATCCTCAAGACGGCCTTCAACGCCATTTGACTCATTCCAGATGACGAGGTGTCATTCCCTCCAGTCACTCACCCCCTGAAGTCTCTCGTTGTGGAAGGTCAGATGGACGATACGGATGAGAGGTCGAACAGGTGCACGTTTCTCGATCACAGTGGTCGGTAGGAAAACACGCTGAGGTATTCTGTCCACCGTTTCAGCAATTTGGTGCAGGTAGACACGGCGGAGCAGTCCGATCACATGGGTCCAAATCCATTTGAACCTGACCACCGACGGGTCCGTCTTCATGAGGTTTTAAAGCCCGACGCTTTCCAAACGTTTCAAAGTATATGAGGATAGGTTCTGGGAACGTTTGTTGAAAAGATCATGCCTGACGTCTAGAATAAAGAGAAATTGAAGTGAAATTAAAGACACCGTAGCTTAAAAATGAAGTGTCACTGGAAGGGATTGTAGGATTTAAAAAAAAAATCACAATGTCTCTCTGAATGATGAGATTTTTTTAATTCATTTCTCTGTGGCGTACACGATTATTAACTGGTTATTAATGTGAAAAGGCCCATTGAAAGTCGTCTAAATAACCCTGAACTGCCTTCAAGCGGCTTAAACAAGGCTTTATCCATCACTTTCCAGAGAAACCAAGTAAACTTTCCTCAGCTGTTCACCAATTTCTTGTCCGCCTTCATAAATTTGAAGACCATTGACCGTTTCTGTTCATTGTACATTTTATACAAGTGCCTGGTTCCGCTCGGCCCCCCTTTTAATGAATCAGTCGGCGGGGCAGCGTAGTGAGGATGATTAATGGCTGCAGTTCGACTTAGACTCTGCCCGACGTGCTCCCGTGTGGTCGGCGAGCCTCCTGCGCTCCCAAAACGTCTCCGCTCCGTACATTCTCCTTCTTATTGTTGTCTTTAATTCCTCCACTCTTCTCCGACTGTGTAATTTTATCATTCAAACG
This sequence comes from Brotula barbata, assembly GCA_900303265.1. Lineage (NCBI taxonomy): Eukaryota > Metazoa > Chordata > Actinopteri > Ophidiiformes > Ophidiidae > Brotula > Brotula barbata. The sequence goes on from OMNV01015363.1 coordinate 4,168, forward strand.
TCTGCGGGAGCCCCTGCGCCCCTGTGTGCCGTCACACTGCTGCTGCTGCACCTGTTGTTGGACTGTGTGGCACGCCGCTGCCCACTACAGGCTGTGATGTGACACTGCAGTTGTCTCTCTGTATAAAGTAGTAATAAATCTACCTTGTTGCTCTCCCCCATCATGCATCATCTGTGTATTTTGCGTGCTTTGATTTCCCACTTTGCACTTTTTTCGTGATGTCATTTTACCGCACCCGATGCAAACCGCATCGTCTTCGTCGCATGCGTTCTCATTGACCTTGACCTCGTTCCAAACTCCACCCTTTCCTTCCCCGGATGGCCACGGCTTGCACGTCCTCCCTGCACCTTCTCCATCACCTTCCCCCGTGTTGTCGCTCTCCTCCACCCGCTCCAGAGTTTCCTCAGTAGAAGGTTGAAGGGCTCCATCAAGAGGGCTAAGAGTCAGCCCAAACTGGACCGAACCAGCAGCTTCCGACACATGATCCTCCCCCGCTTCCGCAGTGCCGACCAAGACAGGTGAGTGACCGTCCGTGTGAATCTCCGTGCCGTGTTCGAACTCTCTCCGATTTGGTGTCTTGTCGGTGAGGAGCTTCTAATTTTCTTCTGCTTTCTTTATCGCTCAGACGTGGTTCTTGCTGCAGAAAGTTAGAGGAACCTGGCGTAAAGCGGTTGAAATTAGATTTTGGTGACTGGGCAGTTTTATTAAATGTGGAGGAGGAGAAAGCCCAGACGTTTATAATGATATCACTGCATCGAACAACATCGAATGAGCTCTTCTTACTGTGCGTTCTCCTGTATGGTTTTTAATTTTCGTGCATCTTAATAGAGCATTCTTCGTGTGTTGTATCCGGCCTGCAGGCAGTCCAGGTCACATGACAGGGCCGTTGACTTTTCCACATATCGTTTAGAAGGACACCCCTCCAGGTGATGTGGATGAAATCTGACCGTGTATCATATGGAGTCCTCCTCTTTAAAACGAGCGTCTCCCAGTGACTCCTGCTCCTTGTAGGGGATTTTCCCTCTGCGGGGGGGCCTGTTAATCCATAATATTCCCCCATAACGCCGACACCACAGCGGCACCAAAGATTAAGGATGCACACTCCTGACATTATCACACTGATTTGTTTGTGAATGTCAACGAGTAACATCAGCTGTCACGCTGCGATGGTTGCATTTTGCATGGAATTATGGGAGTGGTTGCTCGCCAACCTGCTGTTATTCACCCCTACTACCATTAGATGGAGGAGGAGAGAGATCTATCTATCTATCTATCTATCCATCCATCCATCCATCCATCATCCAGCCAGCCAGCCAGCCATCATCCATCCATCCATCCATCCATCCATCCATCTATCTATCTATCTATCTATCTATCTATCTATCTATCTATCTATCTATCTATCTATCTATCTATCTATCTATCATCATCCATCATCCATCCCTATATCTATCATCCATCCATCCATCCATCCATCCGTCCATCCATCCATCTATCTATCTATCTATCATCATCCATCCCTTTATTTATCATCCATCCAGCCATCCATCCATCATCCAGCCATCCAGCCATCCATCCATCCATCCATCCATCCAGCCAGCCAGCCAGCCATCCATCCATCATCTATCTATCTACCTACCCATCTATCTATCTACCTACCTATCTATCTGTCTGTCTGTCCGTCCGTCCGTCCGTCCGTCCGTCCGTCCGTCCATCCTTCTATCTGTTATTGTTGTTGTAAATCATGACTCTTTCTTTTTATTATGCCCCAGTGCAGTGTCACTTACAATTAAAATACTCAGCACCCTCACTATTATTCTGCCCAGGTGGTGAAAAAAAAATCCCGGTCTCTCCATGGCAACCAACAGACAGCCATATGGTGGCTGTACAGACCATAATGAGCCAGTGTGGGAGATTTGCTTAATTATACCTCCTCTGTATCACGCAGTCGTTGCAGTGCCGTCATTTTTAGCCACAGCAGCATCGGAGGCACAAAAACACGAACCCACTGACGCTCCGTTTGGTAAAGTTTACACAGGAAGTTTCCGATTGAAAGTTTTTTTTTTTCTTCTTGTAATTTCACGACCAGCGGGAAGATGTAAATTTAATGAATCTGGTGGTATGAAATTGCACCTAGCTGTTTAAAATTGTTTTTCGTTTACGATGGCACCTGCACTTTGACGATTGGTTTCGACTCAGCGCGGGAAACCGATGGCTCTTCAGCAGATTCGCCTCATTCGCGCGCATCGCTCAAGAAACGGCGGCGTGCCTCGTGTCCCGCGCCGTCGCTATGTCCGTCGACTCCCACCGGGGACGGCGCAGCGGCGACAAACTCATGCTTGAAATATGAACAAGGTCGTCCCGATCATCTAAACGCGGGGCAAAAGTCCACGGAGGGAGAGCGGCCAAATCTTCCCCAAGCCAGCTGTCTGCCGAGGTGCATTTCCACATGATTTATTCATCCGGGAGCGTTGTGGACGTCTATTATCCCCGGTTGGTCTAAGGAGGACACGCAGAATGGACAAGGTCAAGAGCCTTGTGAAGTCTAGGTTGTTTGCCAAGGACCTGATCTCCATTTTCACGGCTCCTGCGTTACTCCGTCAGGGGCATCCGCGTACGTCTGCCGCGCTGCCTGTTTTATCTTTATTTTGTCCTTTTTAACAAGGCGTGAAACTCGTGTCCTCATAAAAGTTTAAGGCTTAGCGTTTAAAACGTGCAAAGACAGGCACAGTGTCGTTTTAAACATGTTTGACCTCTTTGACCGTCCGTGTTTACCCAACAACGAGGGAGTCTTTCGTGTCGTAACACACAAGACAAACTATGATTTTCCTTCACGTTTATAGTGTAAAATAGTGAATAAGTAGGTGTCGAAGTTGAAAAACCAAAAAAAACCAAATGACACACTTATAAACTTTAATGTCCTAAACTGCCAGGAAAACATTGGTTTATTGCGTTTGACGCTTTGATGCTTTTGGGCAATCGAAAGGGAGCAGGTGGCCTTAAAGAGACAGTACGCCAACATCGTGTTTTCACTCAGTGTGCGCGGGGAAGCTGCAACAAGGGAGAATATAAAGTGTATGAAAAAAAAAGTATTCTCACCACCTTTTGTTGTTTCAGACTTAGTATAAAATGTTTTTATTTTATTTTTTTACTCTCTCTCTAATCTACCCACAATACCCCTTAATGAGAAAGTGAAAACTTTGCAAATGTATTGAAATAAAAAACTGAAATCAGTGAAAAAGTAATTGCCCCCTAAGCTATTTTTGGTTATCTGAGCAGTTTCATTGTGTTGTAAAGGCGTGTATCATCTGGCTTAATCCTCGTTTCTAATCTGTCCTGGCTGCTGTTAAAGTTCTGTCCTCTGTCGTCGCCGCTCGTGTCTCCTCTCGTGTCATCTTCTCGTGTGACTCTGCACTCTTCACGCAAACCCTTAGACCGGGCCTAACTCTCCCTCCACGTCCCTCTGTCCCCAGGTCACCACCGCCTCGCATTTGCTTGCACACACACACACACACACACACAGAGACCGACATGCACACACTCCGTCCCTCTCCTCTCAATCCATCCTGACCTTCTTCACACCCTCTTAGCTCTTCACTAATCCATGTTCTCACTACTCTTCCTCTGCCCCCCCACGGAATCCACAGTTTACATAACAACGTGATTTCCTCTGCGAAGCCCCCCCCCATCCACCTCACACACACACACATGCGCACACACGCTCACAACCTTTTCCCACACTCTTTCCTTCTCTCCCATGCTTCCTCACTCTCTCGTGACCTCCCCCCCTCTCACATCTCTCTGTATTACCCTCAATCTGACTCATTCCATCGGGTCTATTTTTATCTCTCTCTCTCTTCCCCCCTCTCTCTCTCTCTCTCTCTCTCTCTCTCTCTCTCTCTCTCTCTCTCTCTCTCTCTCTCTATCTCTCTCTCTCTCTCTCCTATATGTAATCAGTGCTTTGTTGATGAACCTTATGACTGAACGCAGACCAAAGCTGTGCAAAGCGCAGGGGACAATAGCAGCGTCAGACGCAGCTCGGAGGACACACACTCTTTTTTTTTCCATCTTTGCCTTCACTCTGCATCCACTCTGACCTTCCTCCTCGCTCTCCGGTTAGATATTGTGTCATCGTTTGTCTGTTTTGTCAATTTCCTCCCTCCGTCTTCTGTGGATTCTCGTGCTTGCGAATGTGTACGTTGATTATACGTGTGTGCGCTCCGGGCAGTTTGTGCGTGTGTGTACTGCACAGTGTGTGTGTGTCCAGGTGTGCACGATCGATGAACAGGAGCGGAGTTCCTCTTTGTGGGTTTCTAAGCCCTGTGCGCTGTCTGTCAGGTTGATGAACGTTGTGAAAAATATGGAAGATTTTATTTTATTTTTTTTCTTACTGTCAGGAAGAAAAAGCCCAAACAACAAAACAATATAAAAAAAATACAGTCCAAATGACATCCAAGTCACTTTTTAGTGCTGAAGAGTCACTAAAATGTATCAGCTGAACTTTGTGCGTTGAGAGGTTTGATCTCTGCGGCTGCCTGTTCCATTATTGATGGCGATAGTTCAACAGTTTTTATTACTTTTCATTACCTGCTGCCTCTCCTGTCTGTCCGAGGCTCTTAGCTGTGCATGTTAATAAGCTCTGACTTATTAACTCTTCCAGGTTTTAAACTTTCGCAGTGATTCATTTGCTTTCATTTGTCATCAAAAAAAAAAAGCGGTGTGGTTAATATTACGGCTCATAAATTCTCCAGCGGACAGGAAAGGTATGCAAATTTTGTCCGCTGACACGAGAAGAGCTCGTTTGCAAAGATAACGATAACTCTCGTTTTGTTGTTGTTGTTGTTTTTTTTTTAAACGCAATAACACCAAACACTGATAAGATGAAATAAATGATACTGACCTACAACCATACAACACAAAAATTGGTTGACCTGAGCCGGGCTGCTGAATGGAAATATGACTTCAAATTTGTCTAAATTTGGTGGGTGTTTTGGGGGTTTTTTGTGAATTAAATCTTCCACTGCGACAGCTAATATGGTCAAATGATCGCCATTGTTGCCCTTTCTCCTCTGGTTGTTTGTGCCTTTTGAGTGTTGCCATCTTTGGCTTATTTTCATAATCCAATTTTTGAGACGTTGTGGTGCTTTACCGAGGATGATTTATGTTTCAGCCCATCAGATTTGCCCTCGTTAGCTATTCTGGTCATCGCTCCACGCTCCACGTAAAGGGAGGATCTGACGATCGTCATCGCGTAGCTGACCACAAATACAATGACTGTCTTGTCCGAGTCGTCCTGTAGTTTAACGTAAACAGAAGCGATGAGTCGTAAGAACCTCTCCTCCTCTCTCCTGTCCACATCTAATGGCAACTGTCACTCCTCCCAGGACCCGTTTGATGCAGAGCTTCAAAGAGTCCCTCTCCCATGAGTCCTTGCTGTCTCCCAGCAGTGCTGCCGAGGCGCTGGACCTCACTCTGGACGAGGACGCCATCATCAAACCTGTCCACTCCAGCATCCTGGGACAGGAGTACTGCTTTGAGGTGAGCGGCGAGCGGCGCGGCGGGAGCGGTGGCGGGAAGTGGACGGAGCGATAAAAAGCGCCAAAAGTCTTATTCCACGGGCGCAGGGCGAGAAGGAGAGTGATGAGTGCATTTTATTTAACATGTGAAAAACAAGAAGTAGCCCTGATGTAATTTGCTGCAGAGGTCTGCCTGCTTTTGCATCACCTTTCCATTATTGGAACATGACACAGGCTGACAGTGAATGCAAGACATTGTTATTGCGCCTTAGTTGCAGTCTCCATAGTTACTAATGGCTTTGGTTGTTGAATTTGCCATTGGCTAACCTCAGGTGACTACGGCATCGGGAACCAAGTGCTTTGCGTGTCGCTCAGCTGCAGAGAGAGACAAATGGATCGAGAACCTGCAGAGAGCTGTCAAGCCCAACAAGGTGAGGGGAGAGAAAGGGATGCGGTAGAGGAAAAGGATGTTCCCTCTGTCTGTGTGTCTCTCTCTCTCCTCCTCGTCTCCCGTCGCTGTCTGTTTTCAATAACAGCGCACCGCTTCATGTCTCTGTGTGAACTCCATTCAGTGTCTGTGTGTGTCTGTGTTGAACAATTTTGTAGCTTCTACAAGCAAATATTAAAGCTGCACGAGGTAACTTTGCATGGCCCGGGCTCCAAATTGCTGTTTGAAAAATCTGAAGTTCAATTTCTAGAAATGGGGTAATGTCATGGCAGCGAGTCGCACGCAGCGGGATCTTGTTTACCAACACAGCGTGGCTGTGATGTTTTATATTAAAAGAGAAGGGGGGAAAAAAAAGCAGAAGAAAGGCAAAAGAAGTGCGGTGAGCACAGATTATTTCAGCCCGAGTGCCCGTACCTGTACCATCTCACTTCACAGGGCCTGAATATGTCTCTTCCATCCCGGCGCTAATGTCTCATTTATTCCCATGAATCCTGCGAATTTTTCCCATCGCAATCTTTCCCTGTGCAGCTTTAAGGCTCTGCGACTCTATTTTCACCCTCGCAGCTTGGAAGAAAAGAAAACTCGGTCCTTCAAATAGCTCGGAGTAAAACCATTATCCTAATTGTGCTTCAGATTCTGTAATTTGATAAAATTGCTCCGTATCCCCAATCCGTGCCTTATCAAAACCCAAACAGACACGCAAGATAGAGAAATGGCAACTTTGATGCCAAGCAGAAACCAGGAGCCGCAAAGCCAATCGGCAGCCGAGCCGAGCGCCTCGTCCAGATGCTCGGGCTGCAGGGGTCCTGGCTGAGTCACGGAGCTCCAAGGACGCCACGTAGGGGCTCTCTCCAAAACCCCACCCGCCACTCCCCGAAGCAATGAGCAATGTGGATCACAGTCCGCGTGCCTCAGCAGAGATAAGACTCACTGAAGAGACGAGGATTATTATTATGCTCCATAACTTAAGTGGGCTCCAAATGTCCCCTTTAATGAGCGTTTGACTTCAGAGCCGCCGCCTCACCCCCCCCCTTTAACGTTTTATTGACTTCGCGCAACACAGAGAGATTACAGAAAGTAACAAAGACGTAACGAGCATAAGGGGCTCGCGTTCCTGCTGCTGCTGCTGCGCTGTATGTGCACTGGCAAACTGAGAAGCCAGATGCCCGACGCGTTCAAACTCCGAGGTTTGGAATTAATTAAGTGTCGTGTTTGGCATTGGTTATCAAAGAGCACACAAACGGGGAACCGAGGAACTTTGGATCCGGCTGATGCTGACGCAGTCGGCGCCGTAAATCAGGATTCCAATGGTTAGAACCGAACGGGCGCAGACGCAAAACGGCATTTCGGCCCAGTTGAAACGACGAAGCCCCCCACTGACTGAGACATCACCCGGTGCCATCAGCACAGCGGTCCCTCCACCCCCGAGGGACGCCGACTCGCTCCGGGGTTTGGAAGCAACAGCACCGCCGGTGTTTGTCCCTCGCCTTTGAGGAAGATGTGCGTCACGTCATTTGTCTTTGTCTCTCTCCACGTGAAAATGGGTTTCGTCCTCCCCCGGTCGGACCGCTCTCTCATTCTCAGCCATCTTCTCCTTTCTTCTTCTCCTTCTTTTGTGCCGTTGTGTGCCGTGCCGTCCTGTGTCTCTTTGTATTCGAGCCCAGACTGGAATAATATTTTAGTAGACCTAACCATCTATGGTATCACCAGCCATTCCTTTCCTGTCATATTTTGTTCTCCCGGAGCCAGACTTCTTTTTTGCCCATTATTCTCACCCTGACACACACACACACACACACACTCTTTCTCTCTCTCTGTCTCTCACACACACACACGCACACTTTCTTACGCCATATCACGGAACTGCAATACTATCATTTTATTTGCTGTTTGCCATATTTCCATCCCTGCGTTTGTATCTTGTGCCTCTTAAAGTGATAATCCTTAACTTGTCTTTTCCGTGGGATTTTCATTTTACAATTTATTTTCGATCACGAATCCTGTCCGGCCTGGCATTCCTGGGCAGATGAGGCCGGCCTTGGATAAACGTGGTCCACTTAGTGACATATAGGGAAGTGTTAGGAAGGCTGCTCCAGCTAGCGGTGCCCAGTTTGGGTAAACGCAGGAAAAAGAGAGAGAAAACGTAATCTCCGTATTCCTTCGCTACGTTACAAACATCAGCACATTCAAAATTGGATGATTGTTCGCCAACCTGCTTAGATGTCAGTCATAAGAGGAAATTATTAAAAAGCAAACCTAAGGATTATCACTTCAAATACACATACTTGAACACAAACGCGACTTTGTTTGACCCGACCTAATCTCCACGCAGGACAACAGTCGAAGGGTGGACAATGTGCTCAAACTGTGGATCATCGAGGCCCGAGAGCTTCCAGCCAAGAAGCGCTATTACTGCGAGCTTTGTCTGGACGACATGTTGTACGCACGCACCACCAGCAAGCCGCGCACCGATACCGTGTTCTGGGGAGAGCACTTCGAATTCAACAACCTGCCAGCTGTCCGCAACCTACGCCTTCATCTATACAAGGAGACAGACAAGAAGAGACGCAAGGTGAAGGGGCGGGCTGTGGGGGAGTGTGGACATGTGATAACAGACAGTCTGATAGAAACAACAGGATCCTTATCTGTTTAAAGTCGGACTGTATCTACAGGACCAACAACGACCGAGCTTATACGCGTGTGTATGAGTGTCCTCCTCGACAAACCTTAATGTGTCGGGTTTGATTGAACTAAATTAGCCAAAAACAAACAGTGTAAGTTTGTCCAATCCCAGAAATGTTCATTATTCTCTCCTTTATATGAATTACTCTTAGCTAACGTGGAGAAATATACAATCTGCCACCAGGTTGGATTCTGATCTTTGACTTACATTAAGCAAAAATCCCTTATCTTTCAGGGCTTTATTGAAAGTCTTGTGTCAGATAAAGACTCTCGAGGGGTCCGATGTTAGCCTCGTGCCTTATTATTATTCTGTGCTAAAGGTTTTCCGTGAACTTTTCTCGACCTTTCAGACTTTCAAATTTCCTCAAGCTCTGGCAGAAACAACTATTCCGCTACTTAGTCCTCATCGCATCTTGTCTGCTTTTTTTTCCCATAAGGAAAAGAGCACATACTTAGGACTGGTAAGCATCCCCATCTCAAGCATCACCGGACGGCAGTTTGTCGAGCAGTGGTACCCGGTCATCCAGCCCAGCGTCCTCACCAAGGGCGCTGGTGTAGGAGGGGGGAAAATCATCAACGCATCCCTACGCCTCAAATCCCGCTTCCAGACCATGAACATCCTGCCCATGGAGCTGTACAAGGAGTTTGCTGAGTATGTCACCAATAACTATCGCACCCTATGTGCTGTGCTGGAGCCTGTACTGAGTGTCAAGAGCAAAGAGGAAGTGGCCTGTGCACTGGTGCATATACTGCAGAGCACGGGTAAAGCTAAGGTACAGTACACGGAATCCCCTACGTTACCCGATAAATGGCAGTTGTCCGATTCCAAACATTAACGATGGTTTTCTGCTGTTGTTCCAGGATTTCCTGTCAGACATGGCGATGTGTGAGGTAGACAGATTCATCGACCGAGAACACCTTATCTTCAGAGAGAACACTCTGGCCACCAAAGCCATAGAAGAGTACCTCAAACTGATCGGACATAAGTACCTCAAGGATGCTATAGGTGAGCCGCAACATGAGGGTATTTGATCTTTGTCAGGCCATTCACGCTCAGGAACTTTTCAAATTGTGTCCATTCCAAATGCTTTTTTTTCCTATTGTTATTGTGCTTTATGTTGTGTGGTGAGAGTAGAATAGCTCAGCTCGATCAATAGCTTTCCATAGAAGGAGCTCTGCTCTGATCCGAACTTGGTACTCAGACCTCAGATTCAAGAATCAAGAAGACGTTACGTGCTGTTATAGCCTGGAACTACTTTTTCCAATACACATTTATTTATGTTCATCCTCTGTGGACACTTGTGAAAACATAGCAGGAATTAATCAAAGTTCAGCGCCGAGTGAAGTTGTAGCCTCTCTGAAAACCATGTTTAATCCTGAAACAAGCTTTGTAATCATTTCATTCCATCCATTTGTAGGGGAGTTCATAAGGGCCTTGTATGAGTCAGAGGAAAATTGTGAGGTGGACCCCATGAGGACGCCACCCTCTGTACTCCCAGACCACCAAGCCAATCTACGAATGTGCTGTGAATTAGCACTCTGCAAAATCGTTAACTCCCATTGGTCGGTAATCATCAAATGGAGCAAGCATACCTTTGTATTTTGTGTGTTTACTGGATTATTTATTCCTAGTACACATTCTATTTACCTCCACAGTGTTTTCCCTCGAGAGCTTAAGGAAGTCTTTGCTTCCTGGAGAGTGCGTTGTGCCGAGAGAGGGCGGGAAGACATCGCCGACCGCCTTATCAGCGGCTCCCTCTTTCTGCGCTTCCTGTGTCCTGCCATTATGTCCCCTTCACTCTTCAACCTCACACAGGAGTATCCCGACGAGCAGACATCGCGCACCCTCACTCTCATCGCCAAAGTAGTACAAAACCTGGCTAACTTTTCCAAGTCAGTTTCCTTTCACTTACTTGATTGTTCTTACACTTCACAGTCAGTTGTTATCCTTGTAACACCGACTCCGTCAGAAATTAAAGTAGTCTGTAATCTCTGCATGTTATTCTTGCACATTGGGGTTCAAAATAAATAACGTAGAAACACCACACGTCCGAAACTTGATACAGAACAATTCAGTCTCTGTGTGCAAGAAGGTTTTTTGAGTGACAGATTTGGTATAAATATTTGCCTAAAACATACTTACTCATACAACTTATGCCTGGTTAAGTAAATGACAGAGTCATCAGCATAGAGGGAGAAAATAAGAATTTGAGCTTTTACATCATCTTGGTTATTGATGATAATTTTGAATTACAGTGATCCTAACTCTGAACCCTGGGGTACACCCCCTTCAGAGAGGTTTTTTCGTCACAACTTGGATAAAAATCGCTTGCACGAATTTCCATAACTATGCTAATGCTAATAAGTGCAGTTTGTGTATTCACAGCGAATTATTTAGCTGCACACTCATAGTTGAATTTGTTTCACTCAATTTTCATTTCTTTTAACCCCTCGTCTTCCCTTACCTCCACCCTTCTCCCTCCTGCAGGTTTGGCACTAAAGAGGAGTACATGTGTTTCATGAATGAGTTTTTAGAGATGGAGTGGGGCTCCATGCAGCAGTTCCTGTATGAGATCTCCAACCTGGACAGTGTCAGCAATGCAGGTGGCTTTGAGGGATACATTGACCTGGGCAGGGAGCTCTCTATATTGCATAGTCTCCTCTGGGAGGTCATGGCTCAGCTCAGCAAGGTAAATCCCGACAAAGAAACGAAAAACTACACCTTTGAGTTACACCGCAGTGAAAATGTATCCAAATATTTTTACCGAACTGATTTCATAGGTGTTGTAATCCAAAAATACTAAATTAAAGAGAACAGTCTGGATACGTCATATAAGGCTTAGAGGATTGAAACTCAACAATTATTTCCAAAGAAGTGTCACTGTTCACTCAGCCAAGTTAGATAATCAGGCTTTAGCTGTCATAAATCACAGGCACCAGGCGAGTGGCGGCTTTGGCACTTTAATGATGTTCTTGATTTATATGACCAAAAAAAATTGAGCAAATTGTATAAAATGGCAGAAAAAAAGCACGTTCCTTTCTTTCTAACCACAGGATGCCATCATCAAACTGGGTCCTTTGCCTCGCCTCCTGAATGACATTAGCATGGCCTTGCGTAACCCGCACCTCCAGAGGCAGCCCAGCCATCAAACAGACAGGGTCCAGGAGAGGCAGACAGACCGGCTGCTGTCCCGGCCCAGCTTCAATAGGGGCATCTCATCGGAGTTCCAAAATCTAATGATGAGGGATCTCAATAGGTAGGCAAGATCTGGTTATTATCTTCAGTGTTTCTGTTTCAAGCACAAACCCAGAGGTGTTCTCGAAGCATCTGACCACCCTTGTTTCCAGGGGTAGGGGTAGAGGTCTCAAATGTCTCAAAGTATCTTGAGAGGTTTGAAACCTTCATTTTAAAATAGTCTGCAGTGGTAGACAATCATGGGATTTATGTCTGTATTTCACTTAATTTGTTGCTCAGATCCTCATTAGATACGGTATCAAACTGAACATTTCATACATTATGCGGCTGTTCTGTACTGTTCTAGAGACCCACTTTGTCCTTTGAAATCAGGAGATCTTGCTCTGCGATTCATCATGTTGCTCTATGCGCATAAGGGTTATTCTGTATTATGTAACTGGAGTGTATGTTAGAAAAATGTATAAAATATACCCTCCGTTTCTCTCATGCATCACATCTCATTTTGTTTGCGTGTAGTTCTGGACTCTGCTGTCCTTTGACATAAAGTCGATTGACTGTGAGGAGAAATCCTAAACCCGAGTGAAACTTTTCCCCATCTGAAGCTGCTGTGTGCAATACGTGCTGCTGTTCTCCAGTTCTATAGATATCACTCGCTTGCCTTCCCCAACCTCTGGAGTCTCCACCGGAGGGGTCATGCCATCCCGTTCCCAGATCAGTTTCCAGGAACGCGACCACCCCCATCGAGCGTCCTCCAAAGATGTGTTCTACGTGTCCCGCCCTCCCCTGGCCCGATCCAGCCCAGCCTACTGCACAAGCAGCTCGGACATCACCGAACCAGACCCCAAGGTGAGTTCTATCGTTCAGACTCGGGGAATCATCATCTCATCCCTTAGGTTTGTTTTGCTAAAACTAAGTGAGGTTAGTATGACGTGCATGTTAGTCATACTTAATAGAATCTGCCATTGTGTAACCAAGGTGGAGTATATCATGACATCTGCTTTTTTTCCACTGATTCACCACGCAACTCATCCTAGCGGTATTTCCTGGGAAATACTTTGAGGCATTCCGATATCCAGGCCTCTCGGTAAAAACACCCGCACCACCCTCACCCATACCATCCGTGGCCACTTAACATATCGAAAAAACAGAGGGCACAATAGCCTCTCATATCCCTTATTATGTAGGTGCTCAGTGTCAATAAAAGCGTATCTATGATGGACCTCCAGGATTCCCGAATGAACAGCGTGTCTAATCTGCAGTCGGTGGACATGCTCAACTCCTCCCAGGCCTCCATCGCCGGCATGGGCAGCTTCGGAGGGCTGAGCAGCGGAGGCGGTGGCGGCCTGGGGTCGGGCCTGAGCAGCCAGCTGCGGGCCGGTGGGCGGTTGTCAGCTGGCTCTGGCGGCTCCAGCATGTCAGGCGGCCTTCGGCTGAGCCAGCTGAGCCAGATGGGCACCACCACCGACTCGCTGTCCCAGCAGCAGCAACAGCAAGCAGCCGCCATGCGATACCCGCTTTCCTTCCAGAATCCCCTCTTTCATCTGGCGACTGCTGACGGGCCTCAACAGCAGCAGCTCCACCACCAGCACAGCCGGGCGCAACCTCCGCCACCCCTGCTCCTGGCCCCAGAGCCTGAGCCCTCTCACCAGGCCTACATCCCACAGTTCGCCCATGGGGGCTTCTCCCGTAGTGAAGACCTGTCCACCCTCAGGACCAGGGACGGTCACCTGGGCCAACCCAGCATAATCCACTCCCACAGCTACAGTGATGACTACAGCAGGGTTGACTACGGACGGAGGCAGATGTCCATTCAAGTGCAGGTGCGGGGCTCAACTTTGTGTTTTTAAGATGGTTTAAAGATGAAAGATTCATGAGGATTTGCAGAACGACCAATTAAAAAATTTCAATCCAGAATCGGTGAATTCACAAAACAAAACCAATTAAAGTTGTTAGGAGTAAAATTAGAAATTAAATTTGAAAAAATAAATTGGGATGGGATGGAATGCTGTTTCTATAAATACAGCATGTGTGTGAAGTCCACGTATGGCTCAGGGATGGAGGTCCCAGAGTTCCAGAAGAGTCACGGAATTTATAATAATGTTTTTCAAGCTTGGAAAGACAAATGAAACCGTCATTAATTATTCACGATATCAGTCTCGCTGCATGATGAGACAAAAATGGAAGGCAGATTAGTTTTGGTAAGAAAAAAAAAAATATTATCCAAATTTAATTCATGACTTTTACGTTATGTAACGTTTGTGATTTTTCAGTAGTCGTCAAACATGGTCTTGGTACCACGTTTAATTTTTAAACAGGTGCAAACATTTTAAAACGCCACAATTAAAATTTTGGTTTCAAAGTGAAAGAAGTTCTTTGTTGATTCCCGATATACACACCTTATACACACACGCAGCAGACACCCAGCAACACTAACATCCCCACAATCATCAGCGAATCACCGGTTCAGTACTCCAAGAATTGCACGTTCTGGACCAAAAAGAAATGATTCGAGCTATGAAAATAATAAATTCATATTCAATTCTTCCCTCTCCAAGGACAACCTTCATCAGCAGCAACAAATGATGGGCATGACCTCCCAGACAGGAACCTCCCACTCCTCCTTGGCCACGACGCCCCCCTCCACAGTCCAGCCTGTGCGCCAGAGTTCTGTCGCCCCGCCTCCCGCCCAGCGCGTCAAATCACAGACCTCCCATCAGCTGTCCGTAAGCGCGGCCGCCGCTCCTGCCGCTCCGGCCAAAACGCGACCGCAGAGCGGGAATCTCCTCCAGTCGCCAGAGTCGGGCTACGGCGGCAGGCAGCACGGGCCCCGGCAGCTGTCCGTCAAAGACAACACGCCCCCGGGCCTGCCCCACCAGCAGAGCTCTGTCAGGGAGAACCAGAGTCCACAGGGGACCACCAGTCAGAGCACCCAACAGTCACCACAGCAACAGCAACAGCAACAGCAACAGCAACAGCACCTGCTCAAGCCCACCATGAGCAAACAGGTAACGTCCTCACTCGCCCCTCATTTTCCTCTCTCTCTTTGGCCCCCGCTGCCTTTTTTCATTTCCGTGCCTCTGTGTTTCCCATCGCTGTACTTTTGCGAGATGTCAATTATGTGGCTTTTAATTGCGCGTCTGCCCGGCTGAACGGGGAGACGACGGCGCTAAGGCTGTCAGGATTATGCGCTCGAGTCCCACCAGGGGCCAGGCGTGCTCAAAACCTATGAACCCGGGGAACCGCAGGGCACTTTGGATAAAAGCCTCCTGTTATGAAACCGACTTTAATCCACTTCAGAACTCATGTTCTCATATTCAGTCTGCTGGCCTTTTTCCCCCAGGGCTCCCAGTCTCCGTCTACCCTCAATCCCCCAACCCCGGCCAACGACCGAACGGTGGCCTGGGTCTCCAACATGCCTCATCTGTCGGCTGACATTGAAAGTTCGCGGATTGACCGTGAAGATTTCAAACTTAAGGAATACTCAAAGAGCATGGATGAGTCACGCATGGACAGGGTAGGTGTCCTTTTTTTTTTTTTTTTTCTTTTCAGAACTGCCATTTAAACACTGCAGAAATGTGAACGCACGCTGAGTCGTGTCCATCATTACTGAGCAGATGGTCCTCGTCGGTGCAGCGTCTCAAACAGGAGGTCCAGAGGTCTCAAACAGTGAGGCGAACTGCCGCAGCTCCCATCTGAATGTTCACATTTCTCATTTCGTGTGCTGTACTTTGCCGTTCTGCCAGACTTTACGGAAGGCAGCCACCCATATTTAGAAAATTTGGAGGTGGCTCCGTTTAACGTGTGACCGACTCGTGAACGCGAATTTGATATCCACCACACGCTGCAGCCCCCCAATCTGCCCGAGGTCCCAAGGCACGAAAAGACCTCTGATTTAGAACGCGAACCTGCACTCGACCGAAATATCTCACTCGGCCTCTGTTCTACCTCTGCAAATCTCTGCCTCAGGTACGGGAGTACGAGGACGAGATCAACTGCCTGAAGGAGCGCCTGGTGATGTCCCACAAAAAGCTGGAGGAGTACGAGAGGAGGCTCCTCACGCAGGAGCAGCAGACCAATAAGATCCTCCTGCAGTACCAGAACCGGCTGGAGGACAGCGAGAGGAGGCTACGGCAACAGCAAGTGGAGAAAGACTCCCAAATTAAAGGAATAATTAGCAGGTAAATGGAGGCTGTTAATGGGATGGAGGGAACAGAGAGTGGCCACGTTTCGGAACGCCACTTATACACGAGTTTAACGCCGAGATAACGAGAACCGCCCCGAGGTAAAAGCCGTGCATTCTCTTACATAATCATTAGCACAGTGTAATGAAGCTGAATTATGGCATGTGATGAGGAAGGAAGTGGAAGCTTATGTTCTTGTAAAACTTCAACAAATTGAATTTTACATTCAGCAAAAAGTGAAACGGGACCTCAAAGCGGTGATTTTTTTAACGTTTCTAAATCGGACGTAGCGTAGTCTGGAGTTGGACCTGATCCAGGCGAGGGTGGTATTTCGCAGAGAATGTTGGTCGGTAGGAGCTTAGTTTTTGTTTAATGCTACGGTTGTGGAAGGAGAGGCGACGCCACAGTTACGCAACGAGTGTCGAATGAAACGAGAGATTTTAATGAAGAGGAGCTTCCCTTGGTGGTCGGGTCTGCGTCAATTAGGTGAGACTGGGCAGAGGAGTCCGTAGGAGAGGACCCCGGTGAGATGAGCACCGGTGGCGACAGATCGACCGCCGTCGTCTCACCTCCAGCTGAGCGGTAATTTTAGCTCTTGTGCGAAAAACGGGTCGGCGCAGTCTTTAGTTTCCATCGATCGGCCTCAAAAACTAATCAGTCGCCGGGACCGAGCGCGCTACCGACGGCGTCTCTGCTGGTTGCTGCGTTGTAAGAATGAAAGGTTCCCCGGGTACTTAAAGCGTGGCTGCACCTGGCGTGGTATTTTTGGGGG
>OMNV01015379.1:2904-13897 GCA_900303265.1 Brotula barbata
CTGCAGCCGGAGCTGGTGAGCGTGCCCCTGGTCAAGGGGCCGGGAGGATTTGGATTTGCCATCGCCGACTGCCCCCTGGGCCAGAAGGTGAAGATGATCCTAGACGCCCAGTGGTGCCGCGGCCTGCAGAAAGGAGACGTCATCAAGGAGATCAACAGGCAGAACGTCCAGACGCTAAGCCACGCCCAGGTGGTGGACATCCTCAAAGACCTCCCGGTGGGCAGCGAGGTCAGCGTGCTGGTGCTGCGAGGAGGTGAGAGACTGAAAGCACGCAGCATGATAACGTACCTTATCTATGGACTCATCCGTCCGTCCGTCCATCCATCCGTCCGTCCATCCATCTGTCCGTCCATCCGTCCGTCCATCCGTCCGTCCTCATTGTGTTTTATATATTCATAAATAATTTGCACCAGTGGCCTTGTCAGGTGAGACCAGCGTGCTGATACTGAGGCCATGTTGAAACGCGCACACACACACACTCACACACTGCTGCATTCTACGAGCCTGTGGAATGTGGGCGTGTCTGCGGTCGGTGTGACGTCACCACGGTCTGAATGGATCCTCCTCCACCGTCCACTCTCATCGAACCCTGTGGGGGAAAAAATGCACTGGAATTTGAAAGCGTTTTCCGGGCCTGGACGTAGTTTTTGAAAAACCGCGTGTGTTCGACTCAAACCCTCACAGCTCCAGAATTCACGGAGCGGAGTGGGAGTCGTTAAACGTACACACACGTCAAGCGTCCGTGCCGCAGTGTGCCACACATGCAGCATGCGCTCCCGGAGTACTGCGTATGGTGGTCCATTACGAGTGTTAGAGGGGGAATTACATAAGGGCAGGCAGACAGGCAGGCAGGACGACAGGCAGGCAGGCAGACAGACAGACAGGCAGACAGGCAGGCAGGCAGGACGACAGGCAGAAAGACACCCTTCAAACGTCTCCTCCATCCGTCTGCAGCTGCCCGAGGGAATCACTGCGCAAGTCAATGAACCCAGATCGGCTTTGATCATCCGTGGATTGCAGGGAGTTTCTGCATTCCCCTTAAAGAGCCGTGGTTAAACGGCTGCAAGAGCAGTGGCAGATAAAGTAATTCAAAGATATACTCGAGTAAAACAGAAATACAGATTTTCGTTTAAAGATACTTAGTTCCAAGTCAAACTGACTAATCAGAAAACGCACTCGAGTAAAATTCAGTCAGCTGCTGATGTTAATTCGATTTAAGTATCAAAAGTATTTTTGGTATAGTAACTATCCTGGAGTATGGAAAGTATTTCTGTTGCCCTCAGTGTTTTGCTGTTCAGATGAATGAAAGGATGATGCTGTCCTGTCCTCCTCCTGTCTTTAAAGATAAATATGGAGCACATCTTCAGTTTTAGACTTTGGAGGTCTCAGTCAGTGAGCTGGACTGTCCAGAGTCCTCTATGTAGAGTCCAGAGTCCTCTATGTAGAATTTACATTTATTTACAGTCACAAACAGGAAGAAGTCAAACCAAAGGAACTCGACTCTACGGACAGATGTTGGTGTTTTTACCAAACGTCACCATCAAACCGTTTGGTTTCAGTCTGAACACTGAAAACATCAAACATTTTACAATTCAATTTGGAACCACAAACAAACCTGATTGGACGAATGCAGCGAAGTGAAACTAGAGATTTTCCTTCAGATGGGTGGTGAAGTAAAAGTCCTTTTAATGTTTATACTCCAATAAAGCACAGAGTCCATCAAAGATACTTAACCAGTGAGGCGTTTATCAGGGAGCTCCTTCCTGTCTCCAGACCCCGTCCGGTCCGTCTGTCCTCCACTCTCCCATCATCAGCAGGTTCTTACCCCTCTGTCACACTGCGTGACGCCTGATCCGATGCCATGGCTCCCCCGGCCTCACCCGGCCTCCACAAATGAGAGCTAATGCCAGATTTAACAGTCATTAGACAATGACCTTTGACGCCGCTGTGCAGATGAAGCGCACATCAAAGGAGGGGCCGGTCCGAGTGGAAACGGAAAAGGAGAGATGGAGGTCCAGGTGCACGCGCCGGGCTTTCTTAAGTTCGGGCCTTTGATGAATTCGACGGTGGACGGAGTCTCTCGCAGCGAAGCGGACACCACTTTCATGCCACTTAAGAGCAGGCTCCATTAACCCCTCATCAGGCCCGGTGCGGGTCCGGAGCCCGCGGGGCCGTCGGCTCCGGCGAGTTTGTAAATCCACTTAATAGAGGGAGTTTAGGGATCGGCTCTAAGAGACGATCTGTAGGGAACAATCTGAGCGCAAAAGATGAAACGTGTGGGAGTAGCGTGCGGCGTGAAGAGAATTACACGCATGAATGTGGAACGCTCCAATTGGCAGCGGGCTTCGCCGTGCGGTCCCGCTCGCGTACGTACATGCGGCACACGTCCTATTTATCTTTAATCACACATGGATGCGTACGCTCCCTAATGGAGCCTCCTTTGAGCGCCTGCACCTCCTGCGTGGAGAGCAGCATTCCAGCAGTTTATTTTTATGCTCCTGCTGCTGCTCCTCCGTCAGAGAGGCGGCGCCATCTGGTGGACGCTGCGTCACCGGCTGCTGTTGTTCCTAATCTGATCTGTGTTTGTAACCCCGGCCTGTCGTGTGTCTGCTTATAGGTCAAACATCCCCGGTGAAGAGTCTGAAGCCTGTGAGTAAAAACAGATCTTTTCCCATTTCCCCACCATTGTGTCTCCTCGGGGGACTTATCCCGCAATTTAATTTCAAAGCTTTTTTGTCCTTCAGCTTAACCAGTAAGCCTCTGTTGCATCAAATTAAATGATAGCAATAAATTTGAATATTGATTATGTTCTCCGCACCTCCTTTTGTTTGCGCTGAAAAACGGTCTTAATTACTTCCTTTCAGTGTTCGTATTCTTGGGGCCATTGTCATGGGATTGCAGCGGTAATGAAGCATGGATGAGCCTCTTTAGATATGCTGCTATTATTAATACAACAGTTTCAGATAAAGAAGTTGCCCTTTCTGCCTGAATGGGCCTGTCGCAGCCACGGGGAAATCATTGCTTTTACTCGGGATTTTAAATTACGTGCAAATCCAATTGCGTAGCCGTCAAAACAAGGAGAGGAATGTAAAGTGAAATTGGTCTGTCTTTATCGCTTTACATTTTTATTTATCTGCAGCAGCTCCTTAGTTACTTGACAGGGATGATGACTATCCATAAAAAGTTTGCAGGTGAACCCGACTTTGAAACGAGCAGTTATTCATACGTTATCCTCGTCCATATTGGCCACGCCCATAACTTCATGTTCGACGTGCGTTTAACGTCCGCGTGTTTGTTTACAGCGGCAGGAAATGACAGCCAGCACGGAGACTCTGGACGGGATAGCAGACTCCGCCCCCCAGGCCTTACCGTACCACTCCAACACGAGCACCCTGCGCTCCACCGACTCCCCCAAGCGAGACACCACGGAACTGTACCTGAAGTCCAAGGCCCTGTTGGAGAGCAGACGTGAGTGTGCGGCAGCAGCACATTGGAGTATTTGGAGTTTGTAATGTCGAGTGGTTAACGGTGACCGCGTTATCGTCCACAGAGCCTCACACCAAAGACATCGACGTTTTTCTAAAGAGAGACATCGAGACGGGGTTCGGCTTCCGCGTCCTGGGAGGAGAAGGTCCAGAGCAGCCAGTAAGAACACGGAACACCGTTCTAACGTCCGATGAAGAACATGTACGTCTCCGACTGTGTACTGACCGAATATCAGAACGTCTTTCCCCAGGTGTACATCGGGGCCATCGTGCCCAACGGCGCCGCGGAGAAGGACGGTCGCATGAGAGCGGGAGACGAGCTGATTGGCATCGATGGCGTGATGGTCAAAGGTCGTTCCCACAAACAGGTCCTGGATCTGATGACCAACGCGGCCCGGAACGGTCAGGTCATGCTGACCGTGCGCAGGAAGGTGATCTACAGAGGTGAGCGAGACCTCGTACAGGAGTGAGACCACGTGGATCTGTTGGATTCAACGTAACGATCGCAGGCTGTCATCGTCATCGGAGGATGTTTGACTTTATAAGACTTTTTTTTACTCTTTAGTCTTAATTAGAGTTTAATCTTAATGTTCCGTTATTGGCAATCTTTTATAAAAATAAAGTGGGACTTCCCAGAACGGGTTCCTAAAAAGTAAAAGTATTTTTCATTAATCAGCTCCAGAGGTCCTCACTCTGGAATTCCAGAACATTCTGTAAAAAGATGGATGGATTCGGGCCAAAGTCAGGGAGAAGAAAAAGCCGAACCAAAAGAAGTCCAAAAAAAAAAAAAAGCTTTTTTTCCTCCGGCTTATTTGTGGCTCTGATATTTTTTTCCCAGAATGCCTTTCTACAAACGTTTCTATAATATCCCGCTGCACACACACACACACACACTCACTCTTGGGTCTGTGTCGTTCCGCGTCAGATGCGACGGAGGAGGAGGCCCAGAACATGGCTCCGGTGCTGGTGAACGGCTCCCCCAAGCTACCTCGCCTACCAATGCCCAGCGCTTTGGACCACGAGTCTTTTGACATCACGCTCCACCGCAAAGACAACGAGGGCTTCGGCTTCGTCATCCTCACCTCCAAGAGCAAACCGCCACACGGAGGTGAGAGTCAAGTCCCTCGGGTCCCTCGGGTCCCAAGGGTCCCTCGGCAGGCCTGACCGATATATTTGCCGTACAAAAGGAAGACACTTTTCTCCTTTATCTTTCCAGTCATCCCTCATAAGATCGGCCGCATCATTGAAGGCAGTCCCACCGACCGCTGCGGCCTGCTGCACGTTGGCGATCGCATCTCGGCGGTCAACGGACGCTCCATCATAGAGCTCTCTCACAATGACATCGTTCAGCTCATCAAGGATGCTGGGAGCGTGGTGACCCTCACGGTGGTTCCTGAGGATGGTGAGCAGATGTTTGCAGCTGCAGCGTGTGGATCAACTCCAACATTCCGATGAAGTCAAATGATTAGAATTTTTAATCGCAACGTTTGTGTCGTTGATCGCGGTTAATTACAAAATGAATTGCATTTTATAATGGTTATGCTTAAAAACATTACAAAAAATGGACCAATTAGAACCAAACTCCGTTGGACAGCTGAGGAGTTATAGTTAGATTAAAAATCAAACTGTTTCGACATTATAAGTCCACTTAAGACTCAAGACGAGGACGGAGCAGGACTGAAGACCCGCAGGGTGAACCCAGCAGCTGTCCTGGAGCCACAATCTTGTTCTGTGCACTTATCATTAATGTGGATTTAATCACAATTAATCAGTTTAATTTGACAGCCCTGATTTTTATAGTACAAAAAGGATTTGGTCTTAAATGATACAAAAGCGACCTAATTAATCGAAATAAAGCCAAATTCGTCACTGTGTCGCTGCAGCGTCCTACTGGCAGAGTGAAGGTTTTTTAACTTTAACAAAATTCATTTGAAATCAAAGTTTAGAGTGTTCCACAGCGTGCAGACATTTGAAGGCTGATTTGCTGAAATCTCAAAATTGATTTCAGAATACAAGGGCCCTCCGTCTGGAGCCAGTTCAGCTAAACAGAGTCCAGCTCTTCAGCACAGAGCCATCTGTCAGAGGGGCGGACTGCAGGACGAACGGTAAGGACGGGTTCTCAAAAGGACAAACAGACACACGCACACTGATCGGGACTCGGGCGCTCCTCGTCGTCGCTGCCGCTCTTCCTCGTGCGTTTGTCTACGCTGGGATTGCAGCAGCCATGGGGACGTCTGAGGGATGAGGGTGTGTGAGCCAAAAAAGACTTTGAAATTCACAGCTTGCAGCACTAAATTGTTCAAAAATTGCTCGGGCAACACAAACCTCCTCAAAGTCACAAACAGTTAGCGCCATTAGAGGAGAAATAACACACGTACACTCCACAAACACAAACACTCACGTCTATTTAACATCCAGCATTGTGTGAGCTTTGATGTTTTACACTTGATTTCATGCGTTTGTGCTCTGTGGCATTCTGTACACACTGTGTTTTAGTTATAACCTAGATTTGGAGGAGAAAAAGGAGGGACTCAACTGGTCTGACCACAAATCTCTTCCCCTTAGCGAGCAGGGAACTCTGTGTGTGACAGGACCCAACCAGGTAAGGACCCTGTTCTTACTCCAAACCTCTCTGAGGTTTAAACCCTCAAACATCACGGTGGTCATCCTCTGACTTTTGACTCTATGAATCATTTATTAGACTTTATTACACCATTTGTTCCTCTATCCTACTCCACCCTACACGGTACATCCTCTTCATTTTAGTGGTTATGTTCCTGCACGGCTGTAAGTAAATGTAAAATGATAATCTGTATTTATGAAGCACTGTTCAAACCAAACAATGATTTAATATTAGTAACCGACGTGGGACAACTGCATAGAGGGTGACTAAGATATAGAAAAAGAAAATAAGAGAGAACCAAAGATGGAGTCTTGGGGTACTACAAAAAACCTCTGTGCACGATGGCTCCCCATATAACAACGTAAAGACCAATCTAGGACTACATCAGAGATCCCAACCAAACTTTATAGGTTAACACGTGTGTCCAGTACGTCAATCAGCATCCTAAGATAAGAAAAATTTAAAGGGACAATGAGGAAAAGATGGATTTTTTATTTGATTCATAAAAGAGATCAGCTGTTAGGAGACTTCTTATGCATATATATGAATGATATGTATATGTATGGTATATATATGTATGATATGTATATACAGTATATGTATATATGTATATGCATGTATCTGTATGACTGCTGTGCTTCAGGGTTGCCTGACGGTGGAGCTGGAACGCGGTCTCAGAGGTTTTGGCTTTAGTATGCGAGGAGGCACAGAGTACAACATGGGCCTGTACATCCTGAGACTGGCTGAAGACGGACCGGCTCAGCTGGACGGACGGATCCACGTGAGTCTTCTTTCAAATCACACCAGGTGGTGAAGGTTAGAGCAGCACACGGACGTACTGGACCACGGAGGAGGGGCTACAGAGGGTCAGACGGAATTATTCTCCTGCAGCGCCTGAATATTGGAAAACCGAAAAAGTATCTTAGGGTCGAATAACTTTAAGATTTGAGACATTTTACCTTCTCTAATCAGAGAAATCAAGAAATCAATCACCAAAATTGTTTGAATCTTGGACCCCTTTAATAAATGATGGTTTGGAGATGATTCACATGTTTTCAAAAACGGAAAAATGTTTTATTTTCCATTCAAAAAGAAAATATGAAAGATTCCCGTGAGCAGCATGAATTTTCTTTTCTTTTTTTTTTTTTTTTAACATATTCCCCTGGTTGCTCTTAATCGATACTTAAAGTTCCTGTTTTTCTTTGTTCATTTCTCGAGTAAAAATACGATAAAAACTAAATAAAAAAAGAAAGTTTGAGCAGGAAACCTTCAGTACCAACTTTGGCGAGATAATAAGATGAAAAAGTGTAAAGCCCGCGAGGCCGTTGTTCAAATATTCTTTTCATTTCTACAGTACTTGAAAGTTTGATAGAATGAATAACTTAACCTTAGAACCCTGGCAGTTGTGGGACTAAATATGTAAATTCCTTCTGAAGGTGCCGCCGTTTGAGCACGAATCCACTGGAGTGGACTGTGGGGACTTCTGTTTATTACACTTTAATATATTTCACGTATGGATGGAAATTTTGGCCTTTGGGTGCCACTTTATTTACAGCGGTCACAATGTTGAGTGTGTGTAAATCAGCTCAGACGTCTCCGTTATCCCAAGCAAAGCTTGACGCGCTGAACCGTCGAATATCCATGATGTCATTTAACTTCCTGTGAACAGCAGACCGACGTGGCAGAAAATGCTGCTGTGCACAGAACGGACCGGATGAATTATGTTTGCCAATGAAAGATGCAGTTTTTTTTTTCTCATTTCGTCAAGTATTACTACGACTCAGCTAATAGGAAGTACAGAGTAGTGAATAAGTAAGAGGTCCCTGGACCCGGTTGGCAAAGGTTTAAATCCCCGAGTCAGCATGCATCCATCATGCTTCATCCAAGTGTCCCTGAGTGAGACATACGTCCACGCCAACTCCAGGGAGGAGCTCGGTCTCTGACCCCGAGTTCTTCCTCCCCCAAGCAGGGGGACAGCAAATTGAAATTTTCCCATGGGGTTTAAACGATCACATTACTACGAGGATGAAGAGATGGTCCTGATGGGAATCAATCCACGGCCTCCTGGCTGACATCCCGGACGTCATCCCCGATTAAAGCCGGACACACAGACGTGTTTACAGGCTTCGTCCTGGGTTACTTTGTCATCTCCGATAATAGAAGACCCCTCCAGGCGGTCACACGACCGTGCCAGGCATGAAATCTCCGTCAGGACGTGTGTTTGTCTGCGTGGAAGCGTGCTCCATCTGCATGCCGTGTTTTCTCTCTTGATAATTGCATTTTCTGCACCGCTGACAGGTTGGAGACGAGATCGTGGAGATTAATGGTGAACCGGCTCGTGGGATCTCCCACACACGGGCCATTGAACTGATCCAGGCTGGAGGAAACAAAGCGGTACTGCTCCTCAGACCCGGGGCCGGCCTGGCTCAAGATGGCAGTATGTATACAAACGCTTCATTCAACGCTAAACCTCGAGAAGCAGCGATGGACCAGACCGTTCTTATTTCTGTTAAAGTGATAATCCTTCACTTTGTTGACGTAGAAGTCGTTCATCTGACTTTTAGTTTTTACATCCATCTCCGTGTGGAGTTTTCATAAATGGTGTCTGACCTGACATTTCCAGGAAGTCAGAAGGCTCCGCCCACTAAGGGAAACCCAGAAATGAGACGGAAATCCAACAAACCGGCTATTGATTATCATTAAATCCCCTTTAGGTGAACCCGTGTCCCAATTCTGTCCTTTATTTCTGCCGTTTTTTTGTTGTGTTTTTGTCTGTGAATTATGGGAGAGGTTGTTTGGCAACTTCCTGTCCTTACCCCCGACTCCGATAAACGTCAGTCAGAAAGTCAAAACGAAGGATTATCACTTTAACAAAGTTCACCTTTGCTCCATCAAAGTTATTCCAATCATTAATTTCCGTGCTTTATGAAGATTTGTGCTTCAGTCCTTTACATTCCAAATCAGACCTCGCTTATTTCAGATAACGCCCATTTCACGTGGTTTTTGCTGCATTTCGGGCCGTGGGGGCGGAGTCACACGTGGAAGGTTTGGGTTTCATCGGGGGGTGGGGGAGTAAGTGCCGCGTGTTTTGGCTTTTTTCCGTCCTTAAACTTGGCTTTGACCCAATACGACCGGGTTGGACGGTCCTCCACGTGTAGGCTCCGCCCCCAGCGCCCAGACGCAGCAAACGGCCTCTCGCTGCGAGCGTTTTCATCATAATGACTTGATGTATTATGCGTTGTATTATATATATGTTAGACGGTGGTAGGATAAGAGACTCCGTGTCCACCTCGGGATGATGACTTTTATTGATTGGACGGTGCTCTCTTCTACAGAGTTTTATCATTTGCATTTTATATGCACGTTTCTTCATTTCGGCTCTAACCATCTGCTTCCTTTTGGCTCTTCTCTTGCTTCCGATGCAGGTAGTACAACCTCTACTGTGTGCTACTACACTGAGCACCAACACTAACAGCTTCTGCTTTTACTGGCCTTTCCTCTTTTACCTTGGTAATTTCCCCTCTGTTAATCTCTACAGCACCATTTCCCCTCCTCTCGTTCCCAATTCCAGTCTTTCAAATTCCGCCTGTGGTATTTCTCTCATTCTTGGCACTGCGGATGACAAATGTGTGCTTCCCTTGTAGGTCATCGTGATCAAAAAGTCATTTCACCCCGAAGCAGAGATGTATTTTTCTCTGATACATCACCCCTGTCATCTCCATACTCCTCCGGGGCTTCTGTCTTCGCTTCCTCTCCCTTATCCAGCAAACTGAAACATTCTCCCAGCTGGAGTGCCGTGTCCCCACAAGGCCAAAGGCCCCACAGGAGCGGGCATTTAGGCCCGGTGGAGGAGGGCGGCGAGTGGGCAGACAAAGAGGTAGTCCGTCTCTCTCCAGCCGCCCCGGAGCGTAACACCTTCTACAAGAGAACGAGGCCCGCAAAGGGCTCCGGCGAGCCAAGCAGCCCAAAGACAACAGGGGAGACGTTTTCCAAAGCCAAAGAGCGCCCCCGCAATCCCCAAAGGACCGAGAGCCAGACAGAGAAGACCACGCTGGGCAGGAGCAGGGGGTCCCAGTCGCACGCCAAAACGCCATCCGCAAACCCGAGGAGACATCCTCAGGACGTTCGGCGTGAGGCTTCAACCCTGAGATTAAAGGACGCTCCCGGCAGAGAGCGCCTGGATCAGGACAGGAAGAACGGCCGAGGAGGGGACGCCGAGGTCCGAGGGGGACCGCAAGGGATGGGAGGAAGAGGAGAAAGGAACAGGTCAGGCCAAGAGCAGGAAAATGTCAGCAGGAGGACGGGGGAGGCGTCTCAGCACCGCAGGACCTCGGCTCGGGACGTGACGGACGGCCAGAAAGGCAAAGGGACGGACAGAGACAGGCAGAGGGACGCCAATAAGAGCAGACCGGCAGAAGACCGAAAAACGAGCAAAGGGACCGTCAGCAAGAGGGACACCATGTCCTCCGTCATAGAAATGTGCCGCAAAAAAGGCTCCGCCGTGTCCCCGAAAGAGGCGACGGGAAGGAGGGACACGTTCATCTGCTCCAAAGAGGACATCAGTAAGGTGGACCTGGTGGGCTCCGTGAACAGTATCCCAGGGTCCCCGCAGGGCCCCAAGGGGCCTCTCAGCCCCGGTCCTTGGAAAGTGCCCAGCTCAGCCAAAATCCTGTCCGAGGCGGAGGTCCTCGCCGACGCCAAACCTTTCTCGGTCCCGTAGACTTGCGCTGTGCCACCAAACGCTGAACAGCGCGGCGTCTGTATCGTTTTTCAGTTCTTCCACTTCAACCCAAACAAAAAGACGCGAGTGCAACGCGTCGCCGCTTTCCTCGCCTCGGCGCGGCGTCTGGGTTTGTCTTTTTCTAGCATGTAGCAGCTCCCCCCC
>OMNV01015436.1:13932-34217 GCA_900303265.1 Brotula barbata
GATTAGAACGCATTGGGACGACGCAGCCGGATTCTTCTATGAAGAAGAAATAGATGAAGGAAGGAAATACATATTGATTTTAACTGAATACTGTGCTTTGTAATCCTGAAGGGGCATAACTATTTTCACTGTGAGGTTTTTATGATACAGCAAAACTGCTTTCTTGCCAAACATAACCGCTTTGAAGCATGTCCGATTGTGGTATCTTTGTTTTTTCTTTTCTTTTTTTTTTCTTTTCGTTTGTTTTAACATAGGGTATTTTGTATCACTTCTGTATCTGTATCATTTGTATATTCTTAATGTTGTTATTATTATGATGATTCTGGTTAATTATTATGCTTATTATGATGATTCCATTCCAGTGAAAAGGATCAAAGACCAGCACGCTTTCTTGCAAAATGCCAGATGTGAAGCTCAAGCTCACTGGTACTAACTGATCAACTGCAGCCAATGAATTCTGCTGTTAAATCTGAATGAACAATACAGTATTTCCACTGGCTATTGGTGTGATCGTGCATAGTAATAACCATTAGCTGCCTTTGCTCACATAAGCATAGCAGTAAACACAGACATACATATACAGATGATTTATGCCACTACTGCAGTATTGTAAATCTGTCAGCCTGTTCATAATAGTAACAAATAGCAGTACACAACCCCATCCCTGCTTTAACACTGGTGATGCTGACACGGCAGCGTCCGTAGATCTACGGATATTACTTGTCTTATTTTCCCCTGTTGTCTTTCAGTGAAACTGGAAGCACAAATTTCACAGTTTGATTGCCTTAAGTTGAAACAAATCATAGAGAATACTTAACAGGAATTGTGCCTGCTTGCCATGTGTGGACTGCTGATGTTTGGAGGGACAGAAGGGATAAGGGCTTGTCAATAATACGTTTCCGTATACATGCATCACTGCATTGATCTCACTTCTAACTGCATTTGTAATCTGAGGAATCAGCCCTGACTTTCGCTCTACAATGGCAACTAACAGTTGATCATGTTTGTACCAAAGCCAGTTCATGCAGCCTTGTGCTATCGGTCCCTTCCGTGCGACGATATTTGGCCTCAGGCGTAGTGGGAGCACCGGAGGACGGAAAGGTTCGGACATCACCAACTATCGAGTGAACTGTGACCAGTGAGGAGTGATTCACATGCGCTACGGACATGAGTTTATAAAAATGTGCATTGTATGTATTCTATTTATATTGGCCGTCCATAGACTTGTGTTGATTGTTAACTCTTGGGATGTTTTTGGGGAACAGGGGAGGCTTGTTCCCATACTACTGAAACAGTGTTTTGCTCAGGCCTGATCAATTCTTCCGTATTTGTTTTGTTTTTATTTGTATTTTCCCTGAGTTGAAGGAGTTGAAAGGGGGAAGAAGAAGGAGCAGAGTTGAGGACTATGACAGAGAAAAATAACATTTCCCCTTGAAGAAAAAATAAATTTAAAAAATCAATGGCTGTCTTGTCTGTCGATGTATTGACCAATGTTTAATGTCCATCATCTTATGTTTTGTTGTGTTGATATATTTTCCCCATTCTCCCTACACCACTAGAATGTTACATTAGATCATGTGCTGCAGCCTTTAAAATCGAAAAACCACTGTGACGGGGTTCGTTCCTCTGTGAGACGCAAACAGACATGTTCAAGTGGCGAGGATACACACTTACTTCAGTGTTTAACTGAAAAAGCTCAAACTGAAACCGATACAACTAGGTCCCTTGAACCAGAGCTCTATGGCGCTTACTGTCGTTGTTTACCAAATAGATCCTCGCTTGAGTTGTAATTCTCATATGTACGTAGCTTTGGATAAAAGTGTCTGCTAAATGTGAATTGTAATTGTAATTGTAACATTCCAGAGTACCAAAAACCTGAAAGTTAAGACAAAAGGTTGGAGCTTCAACACTACTCTTTAGAGATGCATGTAATCCTCACAACAGTCACTAGATGGCACCAAAACATGGGACTGTTACAGAGTCATATACTGTATTTTCATCAGAAATGAGACAGAGGCCTTAGTTTTGATGGAACCATGATTCAGCCCCAGGGCTGGATCTTACAGGTCCGGGCCACGCAGATCCCTTTTACTGCAGCACCTCTTTTGTAGAAATGACTATGAACTGTACCTGGAAGAAGACACATTGGAGCAGGAAGGCCCTGATATCTCACTGAGGGTGACTATGGGCTCCTGTGATGATCCCGTTTGACCTATAACCTACGCATAGTTTCCACTGAGCTGACACATAGTGCAGAATGAGGGTCATGTTAGAGGTCTAGATTTGTTCAGGAGGTGAGCTATGACCCCTAAAGACAACGCTCAACAATAAACATGACATAAATTAAGCTTACTATGAATGTCCTCCATAATCCACGACTAACAATTTGTATTTCAAACCTCTAGGGGGCAGCAAAATCTCTACCGAGCTAACTAAATTATCTCTGCAGATAACTATCTCAACAATATTTACGTTATAAAAATATTAATAAAATGATTTATCATGTAATGATCTATACAAGATTCACTTTCCATATACAAATATTAAAAACTTGTTGACAAAAGCTATATTTTTGTTTAACAAAGGTCCTTGTAATCATCCTGGGATGAGCAATCAAACGTTTGAAGTTTGGTATCCTAAACAACCTCATCTTTATATTTACATGCTTAAAAAATGATTAAGAAATGTTGTGACCCAAAACTATTAAGAAGCATTTATCTAAGGAGGAGCCTACAGGAGATCATTGTAAACATTAACATAATAACTTTAGTAGTGGAAGTAGCAAATGCGTGAAGAAACAAAAGGAAGCATGTGTGAGACCTACAAAAATGGATTTAATTTTTCTTCACGTCTTAGCCCACACCGCAGGCGTGTGTGTCCAACAACCGTGACATGACGGCCCTGCAGAGGTCGATCAGAACAGGCAGAACTCACTGTCTGACTTGGACATGTCCTGTACAAACCTGTGAAGATACAAAATCAAAGCAGACAGTCAGGCAGTCAGACATCAACATACGTGACCAAAAGTGACCCAAATCAGATCTTGAAATGTTACACACTTGGTCATCTCGCTGTTCTTTCGGGGAAATCGTTGGACCTGAGTCCACGGTTGAGGCTTTTCCTTGGTTACCACCCATCCATACTTCTGTCCGTCCGTCAGAGGCGTTAGGTACAGCTGGTTGGGAGCTAAAGAAGAAACGACAAGCGGCCTTTCAACAACGTCATTTTTATTATTTTTCAGCAGGACACTTCTTATCTCTACTGCACTCACATCTGGGTGTTTGGACACGTTTAACCATCTTTTTGTATCTCTCCTGGCTCCCGTGGTGTATGTCACTGCTGTAGGCAAGTGTCTGGTGGGAAACACTGAACCTGTCTGTACATGTGGGGGATCCCTGTGGTCCCTGAGGACATCCTGAACTCTTAATCTCACCGTCTGAAAAGGAACGACGCATATCACGATCATTCATTCAGTAACATTAAATGACAGCCTGCCCAAAACTGCACAAAATACAAGGCGTACAGTCGGTACAGTGTTGACTTGCGATTTAGTTTATTTTCTATCTATCTCTACTTGATGTCTAGAGATTCATCCAAAATACAGCGTGTTTGACATCTTTCAAGAACGACATATATTTATTTTTCAAGATATTTTTTCCACAAAAAGGTGAACCTGAAGTTAAATTTCCTCTGAATTTAGAATCATCAGTCTGTCTGTGGAGTGGGTGGAAATGTGGAGAAAATGTTGTCCAAAAAAGTAAAATAAATGAATAACTGAAAGAGGAGTTACATACTGTTAGTTTAAAGATGACACAATAACCCTTTGTTAGAGCCCGGGATGGGCAGAAATGTGTATTTTAAAAACAAAATATGATATTATATTTTCGATTTCAACGTCTTGTGTCAAATAATAATAATGATTTTGTACTTTCAAAATACTTAAAATACTTTCACTTACCCATTGTAGCATTTTGTTAAAATTTTGGATGGATTGGAGATATTTGATAAATTTGTGATCGCGTAACACGTTTTGTATGGTTTAATATTTGTAAATAAAGTTGGCGAAAAAAAAAAAGGGAATTTCTTAGCTTAATGTTTCTGGCAGCAAGTTGGAGGCTAAATAAAGTCAAACAGTGAGAGTCAGCGGGGCCGTCTGGAATAACGTAGGAAAAGTTTTATTGATTTTGTTTTATGCAAGTTTGCAAAATCACATGAAGCCATTTCATTTCGTCAGATTTGATATCATATTTGAGGGCAATGCTAGCTGACTAGCTAGCAGCTAGTGACGCATTGTGTCTGTTTCTAAATTTCAAAACCTTCACCCACTCGTGAAAAGTGCTGCCAAAGTTAAATCAGTTTCACGGCAGGTGAGAAAAAGAAAAACAAAGCATAATAAAGTTTAAAATTTTGATTTAATGGTCGCATCGAAATGTACTGTTGTATTTTCAAAATACATCCTCATATATCATTATCCGTCAGCTGACTCATCACTCAGACATCTCTTGCATGGTCCATGAGGGTGTGTCAACAATACAAACAAGCATATTATCGACATACAAAAGCTGTAATGAGTCATTAAAGTCTGTTAAAGAGGGCGAGTTCGTCTAACTCACCTCCGGTTTGTGACGTCGCTTTGAGGTTCACAATCATTTTATCGCCAAAGGGATTCTGGTAGCCCAGATGTGTTAACCCGAAAAAAGCCATGGGACCATGTGTCCTCTGTCCCGGTGCGACCCGGTGGCTGCAGACAGGATTATAATCTGAAATTCAGTCCAGCCTGTAAATAAATCAGAATACGTTTACGTGTAACCATGGGGACAAGCCCCGCCCCTCCGAGTCCATTCGAGTCAGGACTGAGACACTATGATCAGAGAGGAGACAGGTGGAAGGACGTCATGTCCAGGACAGTAAGTCTTCTATTTAAAATAATATTTGCCATGTGTTGTTTTCTGTGCTTAAATATGTTTCTGCTTGATGTTCTGCATATTACTGCCACCGTGACACAGATTTTCATGTGGATATGATGAGCGTAGTCTACACTAGAACCAGGGGCGGAAAATGACTTTAAAAGGGACATTAAGTCAAAAATATTGTACGAATTTATCAATAATGTATAAAGAAGACAGGCTATGATTTAAAAAAAAATGATTTCATATGTGTAAAGAAAGCGACGTGTACACAGATCGATCTCTTTACTCATACAATCACTATAAACTGTTGATTTATGCTGAATTAAGGCGCTGTAATCTCGTACAGACGTGTCACTGCGCTGAGGTCGGGTACTTTTGCCTGATTGTGTTTACACAAGTATGTACATTGTTTTTTTTTTAACCTGCACTCTTGCCAACTTAGTAGGTATCTTTTCAGGCTAACAGTTTATTAATATCTTTCTTTCTTTCAGTTGGTCAGATTTCTGTAGTTGGCCACGGACAGAAATGATTCAAAAAAATGTAAAAAAAAAAGAAAAAAGAAAAGTATCTTGGCGAAGTGTGATTGAATCATAGTGGGCCAATCAGAGAAATCTGCCTGCCTGATACAATGACGTCTTTATGAAGTACGTTGTTGATGTATCTTTATTTCAGGGGAGACCTCCGCTGTGCCGATGTTCCATTCTTGTAAAACTCGCCATTTTGGCGGCGTCCTCCATTCTGGTCCTTCATCGCCTCAACCATTACAAAACATGGTGGCCAACATTTCCACAGGCATCGCATTTTGCCTCTGTGGATGGAGGAGTCAGAGGCTCCGTCGATGCCTCTCTGCCTGGACCCTGCCCACCTGGCTTTTACACAAAAGAGGAACTCAAGCCCCACCTGGAACGGCCTCCCCAGGACCCCGATTCGAATGGGGCCAATGGACGACCTTTTGTGTCGGGACACCTGTCTCCTGCAGAACTCCAAGAGCGACAAAAAGGGTTGGATAAAAACTACTTCAACCAGTTTGCCAGCGATCAGATCTCCTTACATCGTGACCTGGGCAATGATACGCGACATCTCGAGTGAGGATACGAACGAAAGAATGCGTGGAATGCTGTCGCTGATTATCATATGTGATATGTTATTAAAGTTCGTTTTCCCTTTGGCCTTGACAGTTGCCGCCAACAGAGGTTTCCGCGATGTCCTCGCCTCCCAACCACCAGTGTGATCGTAGTGTTTCATAACGAGGCCTGGTCCACGCTGCTGAGGACCGTCTACAGTGTCTTACACACGGCTCCCGCGCTTCTGCTCACAGAGATCTTACTGGTGGATGACGCAAGCACGGATGGTGCAATTATAGGACATTCTCAACAGTGTTGCAAGGGCTGAGATGAAATTCGATTGGAAGGCTTTGATGCTTAAAAAAAAAATGTGTCAAATCTCATAGATGAAGTAAATGCATTCGTTAAAATGGTGTTAGTGACTAAAATAGCAGTTGACACGAAGTAGCACAAACAGAAAGGATTGCCCCTCCCCTGTTATTTATCTACAAACTCGTCCTTCCAGATCACTTGAAGACAAACTTGGATGACTACGTGCGGCAGCTGAAGATAGTGCGTGTGTTGCGGCAAAAGGAGAGGAAGGGCTTGATCTCAGCCAGGCTGATGGGAGCACAGGCTGCTCGAGGAGAGACCCTCACCTTCCTGGATTCCCACTGTATGCAAGATGCCATAACCTCCATCATTTCATTTTCAGCTTTGCTTGTTTTTGTGTTCAATCAGTCTTTGTTAAGTGAAAAAAAAAAGAGAACGAGAGGTAAATCTTTTTTGGTGAAAAGTTAATTCTAGAGGTTGAATTGCTGCATGTGCTGTCCTGATGATCTGACAAATATCACCCCGGCTTTCTGCTCTCCATGTAGGTGAATGCTTCGCTGGATGGCTGGAGCCTCTTCTGGCTCGTATAGCGGAGCGACCTAATGCTGTGGTGAGCCCCGACATCACCAAAATCAACAGCGACTCCATGGAATTCCAAAAACCGACTGCTAACAAACGGTACAGTCGTGGTAATTTTGACTGGAACCTCAGGTTTGGATGGGAGCCCATCCCGGAGGGGGAAAAGAAACGAAGGAAAGATGAGACATATCCCATCAGGTAGACGCACACACACACACAAACTATCGATCTATCTATAGTCCCCTCCAAAAATATTGGAAGAGCAAGGCCATTTTCATCTGTTCTTTCTGTGCACCAAAGATATGTGGGTTTGAGATCAGAGGATGAAGATGAGACGAGAGATCAGATTTCCTGCTTTTATTACCTGGTATTTACATCTAGATGTGGTTATTTACAATCAGTGAATGCTGATTGTAAGTAACGTTAACTGTAGAAATGTAGTAGAAGAGTAAAGTCTCATTTAAAGAACATACCAAAGTGTGGTCTAACGAGTTACAGTACAGATTTGTGGTTGATTTTGTAGAACTCCTACCTTCGCCGGTGGCCTGTTCTCGGTATCCAAATCTTACTTCGAGCACATGGGCACTTACGATGAACAGATGTTGTTCTGGGGAGGCGAGAATTTGGAAATGTCTTTCAGGGTACGGAGCCTGCAGTTTTCACTGCTACACACCAAACACTACTCCTAGATTTTCTGCATCCAAAAGCTCAAACTTGTCTTGTATGTTTGTCCTTTGTAGATTTGGCAGTGCGGGGGTCTGCTGGAGATCATTCCTTGTTCTGTTGTAGGGCACATTTTCCGCAAAAAGAGCCCGCACATCTTTCCTTCGGGCAAATCTGTAATTATCCGCAACAATGTCCGCCTGGCGGAGGTCTGGATGGATGACTACAAGAGGATCTACTACCGTGTAAAGAAAACAGCTGCTGGCATTGTTGAAGAAGTGATACTTTTTTTCTACTTTGTGTTTTAGTCATGTCACTTGTATGCTAATGACATGCAAAACTTAGTACCCGATCCTGTGTTGCCTTTATTTCCTCATTTTGTACCCTCAGAATTCATTTGGGAGTATTACTGAACGTCGCGAACTCAGAGAAAAACTAAGGTGCAGGGACTTCACGTGGTACCTGAACAACATTTACCCAGAGCTCTACGTGCCTGAGATCGAGCCGGCCACGCATGGAGCGGTAAACTTCCTGTTAGAGGCCTTTTTTTAAGGAGTTGATCGCCCCTGAATCTGAATCAGAAAGATTTGTCCCAAACTAGTAGCTTTTCTTTGTAACCTTCTATTAATATATACTTACAGTATGCCAAGAAGTTACCCTACTTTCATTTCACTTTACTTTCCTTTTCTTGATTCTGCAAAAAAAAAATATCCTTAAACAATTTTGTAGTGAAGTGACTTCCACGAATCTATAATCATCTTCACTATTTCCACCAAAGTCCTTATTTTATCTACGATCAAATGCCTAATTCCTTTTTTTTTGTAGATTTCACTGTGACCTTCATTGAGATCATAATAGCTGGTCGTTGTATTTTTTTCTGCAGCTGAAAAACATCGGGAATGACCGATGTTTGGGTGTGGCTGGGAGAAAGAAAACTGGGAAATTATCAGTCCACGTGTGTGCGGGTTCAAACGAGGTACTCCAACTTCCATTACATCAACAGATCAGTGTCAATCCAAGCATGGCAAAGAGACTTATTGTGGCTGATGGCATTATTTGTTTTGTAAGAATCAGTATTTTGAGTACACGCCAGAAAAGGAACTGCGGCACATCATCGACGTTCAGCTGTGTGTGCACGCAAGCCGTCGGAACGCTCAGGTCTCCGCTGAACTGTGTCACCTGAAAAAAAGGAGAGAAGGAGCGAGTGCTAGTCCTGAACAAGTGTGGGCACTCACAGCGGTAGGTAGTCCTCCAGCACCCCTGGAAACCCACCACGCCACATTCTTCTCGTCTTCCCCTTTGTCTTATTTCCTCATTCTTTGAGCCAACTGTACACAGCTGAAGGTCTCACACTGATTCTGTTCACAGGTGAACCAGCTGAAGAACTCGTCAACAGGCAAGTGTTTGACGGTCATAGGAAAAGAAGTCATGGTGACCACGTGCACAACCGATCTCAATCAACTGTGGGCCTTCATCTGACCCACACACACACACACACACACACACACACACACACAGCTGCAACCTATTCCAAAAAGTCTGTTGCAACACACTACACTTCAATAGCTCTGATTTCAGACTTGGAGCATCATGAGTCATTCATACTTGAATGGGGAAGGGGAGAGCAGTTTAACTCTACACAACCAAGAGACATAAAATGATCTTTACGATCAACGGTAACATCCACTATATGTGAAGATACACATAAAACAAAAATCAGCAAGGAATTTAATCAGAACGTGTGTTTTGAATGTGATGAATCAATATTTATGGACAGTGGCCCATTTAGAAACATTTTGTTGTTTGCGGCCCCTTGAAGTCCCTGGACATTTGTTCATGTATGAACGGTTTCTGATCTGATTATTGTCTTGATTGTTAATCTTCACCTGTTTGACAGCTGGTGATTAGAATGAGAATACAGTTTTGTTGTTTTGTTGGACCAATGAACTTGTTATTTATGAATGCTAAAAAGAGGATTTTTAAAATAAAACAATCTGCAAACAAGTGAAGTGTATTTTTGCGGCATGGCTTTTATTGATCATTACTTCTTCATCTCGAAAATATTAGAAGTATTGCAACAGCAAGAGAGAACAAATGTCCGTAATTTAAAAAATAAGAGGAGAACAGCTGTTTAATTTCCCGTTCCAAGACCAATCCCTTCACCCATCAGTCCTCATCTCCTTGTCTGACCATTCCAAAATCCTTCCAAACCTGACTGGTAATACTTCTCATCTGATTTCCTTAAATAGAAATGTATGAGATGTTATAATGAGATGGTTGGCATATAAAGAGGGCGGCATGTCTTAGCTGGTAGGGTGGTCGGCTAGTGATCAAAGGGTTGCTGGTTCGATCTCTGCCCATCCATGCTGAAGGTCCCTGAGCAAGACCCTAACCCTGAATTGCTCCTGACAAGCAAGTGGGGCTTGCATGGTTACCTCAGCTGTCGGTGTGTGAATGGGTGTATGAATGGGTGAATGAGAGGCAAACATTGTACAGTGCTTTGCATAAAAGCACTATATAAATGCAGTCCGTTGACCAATCAACAAACCAATTCTGTTTCAACTTTTCTTAATTATATTCAATTTAATTAAATATGTTTATGTTCAACTATATTACCAAAACAGAACAAATTGTTGATTATGTTTTAGAAAAAAATGTACAGTTGTGACATCAAAATCTGAGGTACAGTCCAAGTTTTATTTGAGAAAAAAATTCTAAACTGACTCAAAGTGGTCACGTGACGCAGCTGCTGTGTGCGCGTGTGTGCGCGTGTGTGCGCGCGC
The DNA here is from genome assembly GCA_900303265.1 of Brotula barbata. Taxonomy (NCBI): domain Eukaryota; kingdom Metazoa; phylum Chordata; class Actinopteri; order Ophidiiformes; family Ophidiidae; genus Brotula; species Brotula barbata. The sequence goes on from OMNV01015436.1 coordinate 24,244, forward strand.
GTGTGTTCGTGTATCTCTAAGCCCCGCCCCTTTGCCCGCTCTTGCCGATAGCGATGGGAAGTCGAGCGAGCGCTGGTGAGTTTGTGACAAACCAATAAAATGTCTCATTTCTGCTGTGTCATGGAACCGGGAAGTAGGCAGTGCCGAGTGAAATGTGTAAAGGAAGGCTCCTCTGTCGGCTGGGCGTTCGTCAAATTATCTTCCTCCGGGTCTCTGCAGGCTTTAGTCTCTCTCGGCTGCGATAAATCGATATTTTGTGAGTAGTTTGTGTTTGCTTGTTCTTGTGTTACGCTGCTTGTCCGTGTAGCTGCTGTGGCTAACGTTCGGGATCATTTCAGACCATGTTGTCATAGCAGCATGTGAGGCTACGCGCGAATCGTTGCAATCTAACCCGATTAATTCAATCGATAATCCGAGTTTTCATCACCTTTCAGCAAGCATATTAGTGGCTCACAATTTTTTAAACCACAAAATGTCAGCCCGTGTTATCTGTGTGCGTGTTCCGCTGTCTCACGGTGCTCCCGGTGAGGTTTAGCCCTGTAAATACGGGATTGTGGTCGGAGGAGGAGATTTAACTAATATCATTATGGTTTGTTGTGCGCTGTGTGACAGACTATTTCTGGAGATCCATCCGACACAAATGCACCTGCTGTGCTTTAATCCAGATTATTTCTAATTTGCGTTGGTTTTCCTCGTAGTGACATTCACTGCAGGGCTCCTGTGGAGGTGGAATTGAAGAGGCCACTTGTGAAATTTCCCTGAAGTCACAGCTACTTCCTGATAGGAACCGAAAACGGTCACAAGGAAGTGTGGGGCTGTCTGTTTACTCCTGCGACCCTGAACCATTCTGTTCGGATGAATGTTGTTTTCATCAAGTTAAATATAATATTTAATGTCCTCTATCTGTAGCTCACACACATTGTTTGTTTGTTGTTGTTGTTTGTTGTCAAAGCTGCTAACCATGACTGAGCCTTGCAACTTATTATTATCCACCCTAATCAATCTTTTTGGCACCTTGGACCTTCACCTACTACCAAACACGATGAAACGATAATGTGGAAAAACATTTTTGCCTGCTAAACTTTATTATAGAATTATTCACTGTGTTTTACAATGACACCGTCTTGATAAACACATCAAAAGAAGTAAATTCGTAGATTTGACTGGATTTTCATGTTGTCTGCTCTACTCTAGAAAAAATGAGCAACATCCCACTCTCTCGCTCTGAGGTGTTTGGGGAGCTGAGGAAGGACCTGCTCAAAGAGGAGAATTTCCTTCAGTCTCACATCTTCATCATCATGGGAGCATCGGTGAGAGCAGGACTCAAAAGTGATGACAGGGGCTGTAGTGTGTAAGATGTCAATAAATGGGTACAACTTGTTTGAAGACGGTGTGTTGCCTCCAAGAACAACGCAATAATTGCAGAAGACCAGTTTGAGGAAATGTGGAAAGTGATTTCTTCAAGCTTCTGCAAATAAGCAACACACAGTCATCTGATTTTTCAAAGGCCTGCCATTGAGCCAGCGATTATGTCAGTTTTCCGCTTTGTTTGTTGTTTCATCATTTGTATGGCCCACAGAACATTCTGTGGGCGATGCAGGAACGATCTTGGTTGGTTCATTTCTGTAACTGTAGTAAGACGAGGACAGTAAGTTCACTCGTGCTAACAATGGTATGAAGAATGCCTTTTTCACTGCTCTTCTCATTTCCTCAGTAGATAAGGTGTCGAGTAACTCACCCATGCCCTGCGTTTGGGGAACAGATACTGAATAACCTGCAGAGTGGAATTTTACAACAATTACCTTGTTGTCCTTGTTTAAACAATTCTTTAAATACAAACGATTTATGCTCTTTCTTAACATTATTTACAGACATATCTGGGTGACCTTGAGCTCACAAATAATGTTGAAACTACTGATACTACTACTATATATACTACTCATGAGCTCTAACGGTATTTTTTAGCTTTATTTCAAATCTTGAATATTTTGGTTTATTTTATGTTAGTAAAGCATGCCTGTGGCTAAATAGGAGGATAGCCGGGTTTATCTCTCATCCATGTCCTCCTTTCTGTTGCACACTATGCAAGACGGTGCCGTTGCTGAATTTTGCAGTGTCACCAACTGTCAGCGCTTTCCTTTCAATACCACACAGAGGCAGATCAGTGGCAGGTGACGCTGTGCGCTCGGGGCATTCTCCTTAACCCATCCGAGCGTGAATATTGACTGTAATCAAACACATCAGCTGTGTGTGTGGTGCTGCAGAGGTTCAACTACCAACCTTTTCTCTTTTCAATACAGAATAGTATATTATTAGTATAATCGTATATTATATTACAGTAGAATACACTGGTGTGGTGGCTAGATTGCTGTGATCGTCGGTGCCCTTCTTTTGTTTTATAGTCCTGTTTAATGACATTAGGAAAGGTGTGATTGGATTCGACTGAGGTTGCACATGCATGTCATACCAGATCAGTTGCAATGATTGGCCAACTTACTAACTAACTAACCCTAAAAGAGAATCTGAAAGTAAGCGGGTTGTAGGGTGTAGGTAATATAATGCAGTAGGAGGAACTTCAAAGGAGGATTTTTGTTCTGTCATGGAAATCTGTTTAATTAAAGGTTTTTTTTCTGTACGGTGGCACAATTAAGCCTCGTCTCCCTCAGGTCCTTAAATCTTCCATCTGCCGGTGATAAGCCGTGAAGCTTTAGTAAACAGGCCTTCATTTAGACCGCAGTTGTCTTCAGAAATGTAGCTGGAACAATTGTAGCAGGGTGATGGTGTTATTTTTGCGTTTTGCCCAACAGTTAACAAATGGTGAATTCCTCGTTAAGCACCACAAGCTTCTGTTGGTTCTACACTTTAATATGTTGGCACTTGCTTCCAGTAAGATTATCAAGGTTGTGCAATTCCTAATTAGACCAAAGCTGCCTGCTTACCTTTTCCCATAGGGTGTGACCTGTAATACTGCAGCATCTTGAGACTCTTAACTGCTGTGTAGTGAAGTAAGGATAATAATTACTACTCTTGCAGGCGCTGACAAGCAGTGACTCTCTAAACTTTTCATCAACAGTGCAATCATTGTGTTCCTTGTCTTTATTTTTCAAAACAGAATCATGTTTGTTTGTGTGTGTGCCTGTAGGGGGATCTAGCAAAGAAGAAAATCTACCCAACTCTGTGGTGAGTGAACCCACTGAAAGGGCTTCTACATCGAAGCTCATGGAACTGTGGTCATTTGCACTGCTGCTCCTGATGTCGACGGTAATGACAGATGTGCGTCTGTTCTCTGCCAGGTGGTTGTTCAGAGATGGCCTCATCCCTGAGCAGACTTATTTTGTGGGATTCGCTCGCTCTGACTTGACAGTGGATACCATCCGGGCGTCATGTATGCAATACCTGAAGGTAAGACTGAAAGTTATTCCCCCCCCTGCACCCCCAAGACATTTTTACAATTTTTGTGTTTCCAAGATCAGTTGAGTTGGGCCCATGTCTGCGTGCAGTAAATACTCTCACCTCCTCACCTCAGGTAGTAGACTCGGAAGCAGATCGGTTATCGACCTTCTTCAGCAGGAACACGTATGTCAGTGGGAAATACTCAGAGGAGAGTTCCTTCTCCAAACTTAACGAACACCTCTTGTCTCTACCTGGAGGACTTGACGCTAATCGTCTTTTCTACCTGGCCCTGCCGCCCACTGTTTATCATGACGTTACCAAGAACATCAAACATCACTGCATGGCCGCCAAGTCAGTAAAAGCCTCTCTCACTAACTCTGAGTTACACTATTTACTCCTTGTACTTGGTCAGAATATCTGTTTGCATGTATAATTCACCATCATTTGAGGCACGTAAATAACAGGTGGAATTAAATCTCCCAAGCAAACTTTGCTCTGACTTGATATGTTAATTTGTGTGTTCGCTGTAGAGGCTGGAACAGGGTGATTGTAGAGAAGCCGTTTGGACGTGACCTGCAGAGTTCTGAGGAGCTGTCCGCTCACCTCTCCTCTCTGTTCACGGAGGAACAGATCTACCGCATCGATCACTATCTGGGAAAGGAAATGGTGCAGAACCTCATGGTGCTCAGGTAAGAAAGTGGACTTCTGACAACACCACAGTGCATTTATACAGCTACGTTTAGTTAACAATTCAGTAAACAATGACTGATTCTATCACTGATTATCATCTCAAATCCTGCAAAGCAGGAATGATGACGCCGGCATATCGGTGTAAAAGAAAAATATGCCGCATGCCTGATATACAGTTGAGGGTGTGTGTGTGCACAAACGTGCTCACACATGTATTCTATGAGTAAAAAGAGTATGCATTAAAGCACACAATGCTTCTTTAGTTTTAACTCTGGTTATTGCTTTGAAAACATCTTTGTGAAATTCACAGAGAATTCAGGCAGAATCAGAATTCAGGCAGAATCTCACACATTCATTCTGAGTATTGTTGGCGTCTGTCAGCAGCACACTCAGATTGTCCATTTGGACAAAACAATGTTTTTTTTCGTTCTCTTTCATGCTGTGGTTGATCGTTACAGCTGCAGCAGGTTCTGAGACGGATTACTTTCCTGAATATTACACAAAATAAAGATGAGTCGGCCCTTAATGAAAACAAAACAAACGTTGATCCACGTCGTCATGAACAGCTGTTTTTTTTTATGGTGAGCCTGCTGCTGAGTGAAGAATGACCCTCTGGTGTGTGATGCAGATTCGGGAACCGCATCTTTGGGCCTATCTGGAACAGGGACAGCGTGGCCTGTGTTGTCCTGACCTTTAAAGAACCCTTCGGCACTCAGGGACGAGGAGGATATTTTGATGATTTTGGCATCATCCGGTGAGCGTAACAATTTAATTGTGCTGCTTCAGTAACCAGTTCAGAAATGATGTATAATATAATTATAATATATGGATACATTAAAGGATAAATTGTCATTATAATACTTGCTTCATTAAATATTCAGTAATACAAGCTCATCTGTTTCAATATTTCCCTGAATAATTCCTCCGAGTATGCCACACACGGATAACAGTTGATCCATTGATTGTCACAGTCATACGATCATCATTATCACACAGGCTCCTTTCTGTCTTTGTCTGTGACCATCTGTTCCTTTTCTCCCATTCAGCGATGTCATGCAGAACCACTTGCTCCAGATACTCAGTCTTGTTGCCATGGAGAAACCGGCTTCCACGAGCTCTGATGATGTCCGGGATGAAAAGGTACAGCACCGTGTTCCGCAGACCTGGAACAGAGGCAACATGTCCAACACCGCTGATGTGTTAACACGAGAGAGTGCCCCGAATCGTTCGTCCCTCTGGGTTTTGTAGATGCATAGTCTTGTAGTTGTGCATTCAGGCTACTTAATCATAACTTTAAAAATGTACGCAACATTTTAAAATGCATGTCAGAAATAGCAACGGAGGTTCTGCAAGTCTCGGAGGGAAAGCAGGGCGACGTCTGTTCTCCAACCGTGTACCCCCTCTGTAGGTGAAGGTGCTGAAGTGCATCGCTCCAGTAACCATGTCGGATGTGGTGTTGGGTCAATATGTGGGCGATCCAGAGGGGGAGGGAGATGCTAAACTGAGCTACCTTGATGACCCCACAGTACCCAAAGGGTCGACTCAGGCCACCTTTGCCACAGCTGTGCTGTATGTTCACAACGAACGCTGGGATGGTAAAGACACTTTTTCAGTTACCATGAAATCATTTCGTCCTCGCTTGAAGCTGTTATCTTACGTGCATAAATCTCTTTTTCAGGTGTTCCTTTCATCCTTCGCTGTGGAAAAGCTCTGAATGAGCGAAAGGCAGAGGTGCGACTGCAGTTTACAGATGTCCCAGGGGACATTTTCGGGGATCAGTGTCGTAGGAATGAGCTGGTGGTGCGTGTGCAGCCCAATGAGGCTGTGTATGCAAAGATGATGAGCAAGAAACCAGGTGTATACTTCAGCCCTGAGGAGACGGAGCTGGACCTCACCTACAGGAGCAGATACAAGGCAGGTTCAAGTTCATTGTGTATACACTCCTGTCACAAGCTAATCTCCGTGTACTTTGCAGAGGATGCAGGAAGAGATGCAATGAAAAACCCAACAGCAGCTTGTGAGTTTAAACCGGGAAAGTCGAGTATAGTATTGAAAAGGGATCTTTGGTTGGTAAGGTTGATCGCCCTGTGATTGAAGGGTTACCAGCTCGATCCCCTGCTCCCCCGTGTTGAAGGTCCTTGAGCAAGACCCTGACCCCAAATTGCTCCCGACAAGCAAGTGTGCCTTGCATGGTCACTCTGGCTGTCGGCGTGTGAATGAATGGATGAATGTGAGGCAAACATTGAAAAGCGCTTTGGGTAAAAGTGCTATAGAAATGCAGTCCATTTACCTTTTAAAACCACTGTTTTCAGGATGTGAAGCTTCCAGACGCTTATGAACGTCTCATCCTGGATGTCTTCTGTGGGAGTCAGATGCACTTTGTACGCAGGTCTGCATTTGTTTTCCTCTGTTGACATTTCATGTTAGTGCAAGAAACCAAACCTGAGCAAAAAGTGCTCCATACGGGGCTAAGATGTGGTGCCACTAGATGGCGCCACAATGCTTCTTTTCTCCACATCGTTACAGTGAAGCTAAAGCTGTGAAAACTTATTTTGATATATGGGACAGTGGTTCCAAGTCGACCGCCAAATGAGGTTGAATTTGAACTAATTTCTCCTTTTTCTCTGTGCAGCGATGAACTAAGGGAAGCGTGGAGGATCTTCACTCCGATCCTTCATCACATTGACAATGAGAAACCCATACCTATCCCTTACAAATATGGAAGGTAGGCAGTGCGGTTCCTCATGCCCTTACTTGGTAAAAAATGTAGCACCAAATGTTGAGTCTGATTGGGTTTCTTTTTCTTCGTAGCCGTGGTCCACCAGAAGCAGATGAACTTGCAAAGAGAGTTGGATTTCGCTATGAAGGCACTTATAAATGGGTCAACCCACACAGACTTTAAGATGTAACAGAGGTCATGTTGCAGTATTGGAGTATCGTTGATAAGTGTCTCCACCATGTGGATTCACCAAAGTATCACCTAAAAAAGGATGATGCGTAGATTTTCTTAGATTTTCTCAGGTAAAGTGCTCCCCAGAGCCCGATCATTGGACAGTTTCTATGTATTGAAAAATGCATGTGAGAATTTATTCTGGTACCAGTGGCTCAAGTTTTGGTAATTGTTTCACTTTAAACCATCAAATCAACTGAATTTAGTTTTAAATGTGGGACCAAGTCTGTAGGAGAGGAATCAAAATGTTAGATACATCAGTCCAGCTCATCACTTCAGGTCTTAAATGTGTCATGATGGCCAATAGAATGTGGAAGGTATGAAATGTCTGTTACAAGATGCCTAGCTGAGTCACGATGACTCCTAGAACTTCTGCACCAAAGATGGTAACGGCAGAGATGCAGAACAGGAATTACTCTCCTCCAGCTGTCACCCTTAGAAGAAAGTGACTGTAATACATTTATGCTTCGACTGCAGTTATTAATAGTTTCATTTTCAACTCATTTAATCTGTTATGTCTCTTCTGCTTTCGACCAAGGGTGATGTGGTAGTTCCGGTATAGATAAAGATGCTCATTGCTGTGTGATTTCTTAAGGCTGATGCTTCGTTTCATAGCATTAATACTCTAGTAATCTTCTGTGACTGTATGCAGGAACAGGGAGAGCGCAGTCTTATCTGTTAGTGCAATTCCTTTTGTTTACATTTTTTTCGGGTTTATTTTAATTGCGGACATTCATTCCATATTTCATTTTCCAGACAACAGCAGTGTTTACCACAGGTTAACAGTGAATGACAGTGGTGTATTGTGCTGTCGTCGACTAACTTTGTTAAACCCCATTTCCGTAACTGGCAATAAATTGGTCATTTCACTACACCAGTGCGTTTCTTCGCTTGTTATCGTACGTTAAGACTTAATACTTGGAGATGCGCTCAAGTATTCAGATTACAGTACAACACATCTATTCAGATTTTCTTTCCCGGCACTTTTGTAGCAGTTACGGCTATATCTTCTTTCTGGGGAATGTGGACACTATTTTGATATTGCCTGGATTTTACAACATAATGTCAAGTTATAAAAACTTTCCATTCATTAACTCAGTTGTATTGATTTGAGTGTGAACTGAATTCATTTGGATGTGTCCTTTGAACGTGGCAGACTTCAGCTGTGAGGCAATGAATAAATACTGCAGCAATGATGGAATGGAATTAATTTATTTCATATATAAATGCTAATCATTTCAACGCAGAGCAAATGGCATTATGGGTTAGATGTTATGAGTTGTGTCTTTGGTTTGACAAGACACCAACCAGACAGTATAAGGCACTTGCATATTTTGTTAAAAACAGATGATTTACAGTACGAGACAGGGAGTACACAACCGAGTCAATTATTTAAGACACTCAGCATACAAATAGCTACTGACGAGAACTATGAAGTCAATAGTGGTGAGGTATAACATCTATAATTAAATATCTTCTACTGATGGACGGGCATTCCAACGGATGGCAACATGAATGTGCGATAAACAGGATTCCTCCGCAGAAGGCTGTCGAGCAGCTCTTTGTCGCGAGGAGTCCTTAGCAAAATGTGAATGATTTTAGTACCACTCTAACATGCAGCCACTGCTAATGTTAAGGGAATGGTAGTCAAGCATCAACGGAAATATTAGTGAAAAAAACCAAAGTATAAGAAAATCACTTAAGATAAAACTGTTAAATCCAGCGATTGGAGGTTCTGTGTTAGTCGCAATCTGCATTTCTATTACATGCAGCTCAGAAAGTCTTTCTGAGACAAATAACTGATCTGTCTGACCATCACACGGGAGAAAACCCAACAATTATCCTTCAAGTTTCTGTAGATGTCGGGGAATGGAAGAAAGCACTTAAAAAGATGGCAGAAAACAAACCACCTGACACTCGGATGCAACGTCTCCAAAGAGCGGCCGTGAGCCCCGCTCGCAGGCCGGGAACACTTGGTTGCACGGCAGCTGGAGTGACTCGTCATCTCCCATCTTTTTCATACAGGTGACGGCCGTGAATTGGCGATGCTCTCCGTTTGAAGGCACTTGGTCAGTTTTTACATGTGCTCTGGATGGTTCTGCAAGCAGCTTATGAACTCTGTGACTGGGTGGCCCTGGTAGCAGATCTGATACACTGCATTAAACAGCGGGAACCTGGTGGAGGAGTGACGGTTGAGTGCATGAATAACGCCGCTGTCGGCTCACGTCTTACATTGCGGCTTCACTTACTTTTCAGTCAGGTCTTTGTGCCTCAGGATTAGATTGACTTCAGCTGCTGTCGCTGGTCCCTGAAGCTTCTGCCCATTCAGCATCTCCTTCTCCAGCTCCTCGATGGACTGGGCGACAAAAGAAACAAGCAGCGAGCCCTCGTTAAATCCAAAACCCGGTCCGAGCGTCCGGATGGACACAATATTTACACAAAGCACAAAAAAAAACCCATCTACACTCTTACCTTCCCCGTTTTTACAAAAGCCTCAGCTACTTTGCGGTTGCGGCCTCCATAGCAGGTAGTGATGAGGTCAGCCACGCCGCAGCTCTCCAGGAAGGTTGCCGAGGAGACGGGCCCGGCGGTGCAGAAAATACGGGCGAAAGCAATCATCTCCATCAATCCCAACCTGATTACAGCTGCCTTAGTGTTGTCCCCGAAGCCCAAACCGTCGCAGAAACCTGCTCCAACCGCAACAATGTTCTACAGAATAGACATGAAAGAAAGACGTTGAAGATCCGACAGCTCTTCACAACGTGAGGGCAAAGGGACATGATGTATCATCATCATCATCATCATCATAATGATGATAAGTACTTTAACAATGTTGTATGTGACATAATAGTCCACTTTGGCAGATCATTTATCAGACTGAGGTAATAAATATGAACCAAAGAATGAAGCAAACAGACTCTGGCCCTGGTTTACTGCTGAT